>OZ024790.1:7750719-7901986 GCA_964017065.1 Haliclona indistincta
CATCCATCCATCCATCCATCCATCCATCCATCCATCCATCCATCCATCCCTCCCTCCATCCATCCATCCCTCCATCCCTCCATCCCTCCCTCCATCCATCCATCCATCCATCCATCCATCCATCCATCCATCCATCCATCCATCCATCCATCCATCCATCCATCCATCCATCCATCCATCCATCCATCCATCCATCCATCCATCCATCTGTGATATCGTACTTAAAATATTTGTATTAACTCAACAATGCAAGTACAAACCAAGAACTGAACTAAAAATGTACAAAAACTACCAGGGCTTAAATAGGGAGAACAGTGTGAAATGAACAGACAGACAGACAGTCAGCATTCTACACATTAGACATAAATTAACACAAAGACTGTTCTCATGAGAGATATTACAAAACACAACTAATCAACACAAATAACAGAGTCACATTAACAGAGTCACCACATCTCCTTCCCCTTAAGTTAGGAAGTAGGTTGAAATCGAAGAGGTGGATGGCGATTCCTCAGAGGATATCGACGTTCAGGTTCGTTTGGACCTGGTGGTTCAGGGACAGGTTCAACAGTAGGATAGCATTGGTTGTCTAACACAGTGTCCGATTCAGTTGTGTCCGATGACTCTTGATTTCCATGAAGAGGTTGAAGTTGATTGACATGTCGCTTGACAATTCGTCCATTGGAGATCTGAACAGTGTAGGTTACTGGACCCAATTGCTGTATAACGATTCCAGGTATCCACTTGTCAGAACCAATATAGAGTCTAGCTAACACACGAGTTCCAGGTGTAAAAGCACGAGCCTTAACATGAGTGTCGTGATGAAGTTTCTGACTAGCTTGTTTCGACATCACCTGCTTCTTGGGATCAGGATGCATCAAGTCAAAACGAGTCCTTAGCTTGCGTTTCAGAAATAACTCTGCTGGTGATACACCTGTAGTGCTATGTTGCGTTGCTCTGTATTCAAACAAGAATTCTGCCAGACGATGATGAATAGATCTTTTCGATTTGTCACTGGCTTTCAGCGCTCGTTTCAAAGTCTGAATGAACCTCTCTGCAAGTCCATTGGAAGCAGGATGGTAAGGTGCGGAAAGTATTTGCTTGATTCGATTTCTTTTCAAAAATTGCTTGAACTCATCTGAAGTGAATTGTGGTCCGTTGTCTGATACTACTTGTTCAGGAATTCCATGGTGTGCTATCAGAGCTCTCATGACTTCAATTGTCTTCTCAGCAGTTGTTGACTTCATTGTTACTACTTCGGGCCACTTTGAATGGGCATCCACGACTACGAAGAACATGTGTCCTAAGAAGGGTCCCGCAAAATCAATGTGTATTCGTCTCCATGGTGCGTCGGGCCAAATCCATGGATGAAGAGGTGCTGCTGCTGGGCTGGACTGATTGGACTGACACATGTAGCAGGATTTTCCCATTGCTTCGATGTCTCCATCTAGTCCTTTCCACCAAAAATGACTGCGTGCAGTGGCTTTCATTCGAGTAATACCTGAGTGATTGGCATGAAGAGAATCTAGCACTCTGCGTTGGAGGCTCTCTGGAACGACAACTCTTATTCCCCACAATAGACAATCATTCTCTGTGCTCAGTTCGGTCTGTCTGTCGAAGAAGGTCTGTAGCTCTCTATCCACTTGTCCTGGCCAACCTTGTTGGACGTATTGCAAAACTTTACTCAGTGACGCGTCTCGCCGAGTTGCTTGTTGGATCTCTTGAAACGTTACAGGAAGAGCTTGAACTTGACCTATGTTAAATGTGGAGATAGCATTATTTGTGTCACAAGTAGGACTTGTTTGTGGGAGTGGTAACCGTGAGAGTCCATCAGCGTTCCCATGATCATCAGTGGACTTGTATTTGATTTCATAGTTGTATGCTGACAGAATCACAGCCCATCGCTGCAGTCGAGCAGCTGCCAACGACGGTATCCCTTTCTTGGGTCCCAGAATTGCCACCAGCGGTTTGTGATCCGTTATCAGGAGGAATTTGCGTCCATACAGAAACCTGTGGAACTTCTTGATGCCAAAGATTAAAGACAAGGCTTCTTTCTCAATCTGGGCGTAGTTGCGTTCACTAGTTGTCAGAGTGCGTGAGGCAAATGCTATGGGATGTTCACTACCATCTGGTAGCACATGAGAAATCACTGCTCCTACACCATATGCTGAAGCATCTGCTGCTAGTGTGATAGGAAGCTTAGGATTGTAATGAGTTAGTACACCTGCTGACACAATTTGCTCTTTAACATCTTCAAATGCTCTAGTACATTCTTTGGACCAATTCCATTTCTGACGAGCAGAAAGTAAGGCATTCAAGGGATGTAATCGGGAGGCTAGATTGGGTATGAACTTTCCATAGTAATTCACTAATCCTAAGAATGACCGAAGCTGTTGTACATTCTCAGGGGCGGGTGCATTCACAATAGCTTCTACCTTAGATGATAGTGGGTGTATGCCATGCTCATCGACTCTATGACCCAAATACTCTATACTGGTCAACAAAAATTCACACTTACTTCTCTTGAGTCGGAAACCATGATTTTCAAGACGAGTGAACACTTCCTGTAGACTTCGTCTGTGGCTCTCTTCATCTGGACTGCTAACGAGGATGTCGTCAATGTAGCATGCTACTCCGTCGATTCCTTGCAGCACAGTGTCCATGATTCTCTGAAATATAGCAGGTGCAGATGCGACTCCAAATGGAAGACGGTTGTAGACGTAGAGTCCACGCTGTGTGTTGACTGTCAGATAGGGTTTTGATGACTCATCCACTGGGATTTGGAGGTAAGCTTGAGAAAGATCCAATTTCGAGAAGATTTTTCCTCCAGACAGTGTCGAGAATAATTCTTCAGGTGTCGGCAAAGGGTACTCTTCCACATTCATCGCTTGGTTCACAGTTACTTTGTAGTCTCCGCAGAGTCTGAAACGTCCATCTTTCTTTGCAACTACTACAATTGGGGCAGCCCATTGACTATGTGAGACTGGTGAGATGATCCCCTGTTCCTCCAGACGACTGATTTCTTGGCTAACTGCTTCTTTGATTGCATAAGGTACTGGTCTTGGCTTGAAGAAGCGAGGGGTAGCATCAGATTGTATTTGAAGTGAGGCTGTGAATGGCTTGACACTCCCCAGTTCATCTGAGAATAGTGGTTTGTGCTTCTCAAGTAGGTCGTCCACTAGTGATGTTCTTGCTGCACGTACTGCAAAAATGTTGCTCCAGTCCAGGCGTAGGTACTTGAGCCAATTTCTTCCCAGAAGACTTGGTCCATCACCAGCGACCACTACGAGTACTAGCTTCTGTTTCTGATTTCCATATCTGACTCGCATGTTGAGAGTACCAGTAACTTCCATTCGTTCGTTAGTGTATGTCTTGAGGATCAGATTGGAAGGATGCAATGTGTCATTGGGGAATACGTCACGTCTAGTTGCTTCGGATATCACTGATAGAGCTGCTCCAGTGTCGACTTCCATGTCGAGAAATTTTCCGTTGAGTTGCAACTGGACTACTATAGGGTCAGGTGATCGCTTGACCAGGTTGTGTATTTTGAAACCTTCATCACTGCTCTCCTCTGAAGACTGTTCAGCGTTCTGTACAAGGTGCGTCTTCGACTTTTGTTTCTTGGAAACGGAGGAGGCCTTTGAGCGGCAAACCGATGCAATATGTCCTGTCTTTCCGCAGGCGTGGCATTGGGCATCTTTAAATTTGCACTCGCTTGAACCATGGTTCGAGCGTCCACATCTGTAGCAAGGTTGTTGCTGATCACGATTGTGCTTGGTAGTGCTTGTCTGCGGTTTGCTCTTCTGAAAACGACCTTTACTCAGCTTGTGCACTGATAAGTCTGGTCTTTTGAAGGCTCGGGTGTCTTGGTCAGCAGCTTCCATAGCTCTGGCTGTCTCAATTGCCTTGGCGTACGTTAATGCTGTTTCAGACAGTAGTCGGCGTTGGATAGCTTCGTGTCGTAGACCACACACAAAACGATCACGTAGCGTCTCCTGTAGCACGGTGCCAAATTTGCAGTTGACTGCCAACTTCCTCAGCGCGGCGTCGTACTCGGCTACACTTTCGCCTACTTCTTGATTGCGCTTGTGGAATTGAAATCTCTCTGCTATGGTCGATCGTTTGGGCAGAAAATGGTCATTCAACTTTGTTGAAATTTCTTCGAAGGACTTAGTTCCTGGGGTATCTGGTGCGAGGAGATCACTAAGAGTGGCGTACGTCGATGATCCTATGGAACTCAGTAGTATTGGTACTTTCTTGTCGTCATCGATGGTATTAGCCTTGAAGTACAGTGTCACTCTTTCCAGGTAGGCCTTGATTGACTCTGATCCAGGTTGAAATTCCTGTAGCTTTCCATAAACTGCAGCCATAGCGTGAGTTCTTTACTCTCGTCGCCAAATGTGATATCGTACTTAAAATATTTGTATTAACTCAACAATGCAAGTACAAACCAAGAACTGAACTAAAAATGTACAAAAACTACCAGGGCTTAAATAGGGAGAACAGTGTGAAATGAACAGACAGACAGACAGTCAGCATTCTACACATTAGACATAAATTAACACAAAGACTGTTCTCATGAGAGATATTACAAAACACAACTAATCAACACAAATAACAGAGTCACATTAACAGAGTCACCACACAGCCCAGTTTGTTTTTATTGTTTATTTTTGATAATTATTATTTTAGATCATACGTGTTTATGAAAGCATGGCTTATTATTTCAAAAACAATGAGCCTGAACAGCGAGGTTCTGAAGAGTATGGTATACTGTGGTTAGACAGCACAATACCACAATGGATTTTGCACTTGTATTTATAACAACAGTGAAAAACTTGACTAAAAATCATTAATGTTTATCCTTCAACAGCTAGTTGTTATCAATACCTGAGGCAGGATAGCCTAGTTGTCTACAGACCACTTGTGCTGCTGTGGTGCCCCAAAAATTATCACACACAGTGCCCCATGTTGAGTCCAGACATACTTCCACTGTGCCCTCTCTTGCCGTTGATTCTCCTACCAGCCGCAGGGCACCATTACTGATACAGCTCTGGGCTGCAGCGAGAGAGACAATGTGATCAAAGGGAAAGCTTTGTGGTGCTAAAAACTTACCGGAAGTTTCAGTAGCAAGAAAAAATTCTGCAGCATGATAAAACACATGATGTGACAAATCGACAGCTCAAATTTATTAAATCTAACTTAGAGACATTACCTGAGACTATGACCAGCCATAACACAAGCGAAAGCATGTCTGTTTGGTACGAGCGACTTGAGCAAGTTGAGCTGCAGCCCACTGAGAAACGGTCACGCAAAACTGGCCAGGCGAAATGATTATACACGTGGGCGTAGCAGAAAGAGAGCCGGAGCGAGCAAGTTTTTCTTCGTTAAGCATAAGTTTTGTATTACTTGTCAGTTTTGTTCCTCCCACATGCATGAGAGCGTAACTCTTGTCACAGCCCTTGAAATACCTGTCACATTCACAGTGCACTGAGAAGCATAGGCAAAAATAACATTAAAATCAAGTTGCACATCTCATAGTAAACTAAAGTTGCTAAAGAGATCTATAGAATTATGCTCCTGCAACCATCATCTGGAAAAGGGTTCTGATCTTCTATGGATTTCAGTTCATCATTGATCTTTGATCTTTGTTGTTCACGAGTCAGATGTTTTACTACACTAAAGCAATGATTATCTTCTAGAGCACATGTCATGAGTTTCCAGAATCATGACTAGTGTGGCGGTGTGATCGTGATTCAAGTGATATTAGGAAAATATGCCCACTGATGTCTATAGGTTTCTAGGATAAAATAAGGGCGACTTGGTAGTGTCTGATCAAGAGGCTCCCGTGATTCATCACATGCTATCAATGATGAAGAAACCCATGTGATTCGTGGAGAAACAGCAGTAGGTTGATCTGGCGTAGTGCTTGTGTAACTGGTTCTTGATAGCTAGAAGTTGACTTTAAACTATCTTGTGTAGTTGCTAATGATGTTAGAGAAAGAAAAGCTACACCTGACTGATCCAGTAGTGAGGTGGATGATGACACTATAGTAGACGTGCTTGCTTGTGAAAGTTGAGAGAAGTGAGTCCATGCTAGAGTGGTAGTCAGTTGAGAAGAGTGAGTGTGTGGTACTCATGAGGATTCTTGTTGGTTCTCTAGTGACACTACTTGATAATGTGAGCAGTACTGAGCTAGTGGTTAATGCCGGCTTGATGAGTAAATCAGTGGTATGCTAGCCTGGAGCGGGCCTCCTGCAGGACAAGAATGACACAAGAGATACGCTGGGTTTGTAAGGAGTGAGTATTCTAGTACAATAGACCAAAACAGCATCAGAGGTATGATCACACTGTGAAGGATTTGTGTGAGTGCAGTCAAGAAGAGCAGCCTCATTCCCATCACACTGAACAAGGTCCAGGACCAAATCCTTCCCCGTAAGATGATGTTTGAGCAGCTGACATGAACATTTGGATTGTGAGGTATTTCATTACTGTTATAAAAGCATTTCCTTGACCATCATATCCTAGTTGTCTGCATACCACTCTAGCATCAGGTATATTCCAGAAGTTATCACATACAGGATAGTGCTCCATACTCCATTGATGCATACCCACACTGTTCCTCTACCTGGTCCATCACCACCAGTGAGCCTCACACCACCCTCTGGTGTACAGGACACTACATAGCAAAATTTTGATCAAATAACTATAAAATAATTAGTAGCATAGAGCACTCCAATTCAACATCTTTCTTGTGAACCCAGTGGTTCTCAATCTGCAGTGAGTAGCATGTACTCCATAATCCTCTGCTCTTTACTATCACAATTGACAAGTCCTATATGGACTGGTCCGCTTCCTTTTCCATATGATATGGTAGGACAGTGTACAATAATTAGCACCTGTAGACATGGATAGAAAAATTTTCACTGTCTCGAGTAGATGTTAATGCCTGCATCAGGATCGCCCAGTTGTCAGCATGCTACTTGAGAAGCAGTGGCTCCAAAGAAAGCATCACACACTGTGCCCCACACAAGCACATCAGTGGTGGAGTTGAAACATATCTCCAAGGTGCCTGCTCTTGAAGTTGATTTTTGACCTACCAGTCGTATAACACCATAGCTGGTACATTTATGAGCTGTAGTGACAATTTTGCTAGTGCAGCATTCCACGCCAGCGTCTTCATTTTGAGTACATGTGTTGCCATTGAGAGTCAACAATCATCTGCTCTAAATCATCATATTGAGCAGTGTTTATATGGACTGGTCTACTGCCCTGTACAAAATGTGCTGCTCTTTGTGCAATTGCACCTGCAAATTGACCATAGCAAGCTACAGTGGAACCCCTCAATATGTGCCTCAAATATGGAGCAACCTCTATAATGTGGACACTGCATTTGATCCCAAATCAATATTGTTTAACTACCCCTGAAATCAGGACATCTCTCTAATCAGGACACTATTTGTGGGTTCCAAGGGTGTCTGGATTAGAGGGGTTCTACTGTAGCACTAAACTCGACTTAGCCTAGTACTCCACCTAGTCGTTAACTTAACGGCTCTATTTGGCGCTGAGGTACTAGGCTAAACTTGACTGTGACTGCTTTAACTTGCGGTGCTGTGTTTTTTAAAATCTTTGCCAAAGGCAGGTGTGACCAACTAGCAAAAGCTAGTACAAAGGCCAACCAGTGAAAAACAGGACACACAAAAGGAACAAAGACAGATAAACAAAGAAATGTAAACAGTAAAGTCAGTGGAAATAATAATAAAAAAAGGAACCTGACAAGACAGATACAAGCAAGAAAAGTTATTGATAAATAAAGCGCTTTAATAACGATTTGAATGAAAGAGTTGTGGAGATGGAGACAATATGATTGGGAAAAGAGTTCCATTTGTTGATGACGTCAATGGCAAAGGAAGAGCTGTGCGTAGTGGCAGGTTCTAACAAACGGGGTCTGGGGTGAGGAGTAAAAATTGAGGAAGGAATGATAGACCGGCCAGAGAGAACACGGCGGCAAAGACATTTTTTTTGGTAAGTCCTACGTTATTGGAGAGGAGGCCAGTCAAGTTTATCCTTTAAACATTGAGAGTCGGTGCACCAGTTGTTGAGAGTGACCCTGGCCGCAAAATTTTGAACTCTTTCAAGAGAGCGACGGTGGACTACTTGACTGAGGTCCCAGATAGAAGAAGAAAGGTCGAGCATAGGTCTGACTAAGACCTTATACAGATGACCCAAGATAGTAGGACCTGCTTTACCGAACAGTCGATAGAGCAGCCCAATTGTTTTCTTTGCTTTAGTGCCCCATGTTGAGTTCAGACATACTTCCACTGTGCCCTCTCTTGCTGTCAATATCCTCCTACCAGCCGCAGGGCACCATTACTGATACAGCTGGCTGATGTGAGAAACTGATTAAGCTTACTGCTGCTTAGCTGCTTATCAAGCCAACCAGTGGCGGATCTAGCCTGAGGTGCTTGGGGGGGCCATAATTTATTCATATTATAAGTTTGTATAGTGCTTGTTTACATTCCATTGTAATTTAGGGGGGCCTGGCCAATGTAGGGGGGCCTGGCCCCCCCTGGCCCCCCTGTAGATCCGCCACTGAAGCCAACTGTCATCTTCAGCAGCAAGACAAATTCCTACAGTTGATAATATCATAGAGGCAGCTAAACAATAATGCAGGCATTACCTGAGGACGAGACTACTACATATATCATCACAGAGACACAACGCCACTGAAAGCATCATGCGAACAATGATAAGTGGGCATTAGAGAAGAGCTTGAGCGAGCAACTTTCCGAGAGCTCGGGAGCCACGCCCGAACAAGAGCTTCGGGCGGGGCTTGTCGATGGGTGGTATTTGTTTTGTAAACGCGGCTGTGTAAACGAAAACAAAATGTCTACATGTACTAGCACTGAGCTATGTCTTTCAAACTTCTTGGAGCAGACAGCAGAAGCTACTGATTGGCACTTGCTCGGGGCGTTTATGAAATTACCTCCCAAAGATCTCACGCTCATAGAGAAGCAGTTTTCGAGCGGTGGACCTACGCGATGTAAAATAGAGCTGTTCAATGTGTGGACGAAACGGACACCCAATGCCTCGTGGGAACTGATCGCAGCAGCTTTGGAGAAATCAGGAGAAACTGTACTGGCTGAAAATATCCGCAAAGGTTGCGTTCTGCCGACACATGCATCTCAACCTTCTGCTTCTGCCGCATCAACTGTAAGCGTAGTGCCGTTAGACAAGACCCTTGTTGTTTCCTTTTCAACATTGGAGACAGAATTTGCTGTTGTAGTCAAGAATATTGAGGTGTTGCTGAAAAGAAAATTCAGAAAGAAGAAACCGTTAATGGAACTGGGAAGATTTTTGGATATTCGTCTCGATCTAGATGGAGAGTTAGCAAAAATAAATGATATTGACGATCTTCTCCAACAGATCCGACCACACTTCTGTTTATTCAACACTGTGATTCTGAAAGACATTGTAGAAGAGTTTGTAGGAGAGCCATTGAAAACACAACTGGAGAAGTATCGGTGTGAACTAGAAAAATTCAACAAAATTGCCAAAATATCTCTCTTAGAGAAAGTAAAGTTTCTTGATCAGTCTAGCTCAGCAGATATGCCACAAGTCATCTTCAAGCTGACCGGCTTCTGGCCCAGTGTAACTATCAAACGATTTCAGAGGTTCGTTGATCATGTATTTGAAGCCAACTCAAGTGCTCTTACTCACATTCGTGTGAAACAAGGCTGCATTTGTGTAACATGGTATGCTCGTAAATCAGCCATTGCATCTCTAGCTGCTCGAGCCCAAGAGAAGGTGCTGTTTATGCGACATGTTGGAGTTCTGAGTCTGAGTGTAGGAGACACTGTGATCCTGGAGCAAGAAGAAACAGAGGAAGAAGAAACAGACTTGAGCTCAGCACTGATACAAGCCATTACTGCTGATTGTACAGAGGCTGTAGAGTTTTTACTCTTCCTTGGTGCAGATCCTAACTGCACCTCAGCAAATGAAACCACACCTCTCGTTCTTGCCTGCAGGAACAATTCTGTCAGTATTGCTAAACTGCTTCTCAGAGCTGAAGCAAATGTCAATGCACAAGACAAGCGGGGACTCACTGCTCTTAAACTTGAGTGTAGCTTAAAGACACCAAACAAAGATTTAGTGGAGCTACTAGTTCAGTTTCGGGCTCAGCTTGTCGTACCAGGTGAAGAGATAACCGCACTTGAAATTGATACGAGAGAAGGACATACTGATATTGTTCAGTATCTGGCCAGTGAAGGGGCTCCAGTGAATGCCCAGGACAGCAATGGAATGACTTCTCTCATGTATGCCTGTCGATATAAAGGCTGTGAAATGGTCCGTATTCTACTAAGTCATAGAGCTGATCCCAATATACAGAACCGGAACAGTAGCACAGCACTTCATTTTGCTTGCTACATGCAGATGACAGTAGGTGTGGAGCTTCTTCTTGCACATGGAGCAGATCACAGCTTACCAGACAAATGGGGATTAACACCACTGATGTATGCTTGCACTAAAAAGATTGGCAGTCAAATGGATACAACAATTCTAGTCTTACTACTTTCAGCTGGTGCTGATCCCAATGCTCAAGCAGAGGAAGGTTCCGTACCTCTCATTGCTGCTGCCAAATGTGACTACAAAGAAGGTGTTTCAATTTTGTTAAATGCAGGAGCTAATGTGAATATTCCAAACATTTTGGGATCAACTGCTCTTCATGAAGCAGCTAGAAATGGATTCTTGTCTATCTCAGAACTTCTCCTAGCATCAGGTGCCCAAGCTTCGCTAATCAACAATGATGGTATGACACCGCTTGACTATGCCCTTGATAACAACCATCACGATGTATGCCAACTAATTCTTGCCAATTTGGACTCCAACCCACTACCAGCCGTGACCGAGAGCACAGACACCAGTGAAACACATTCTGACTTAAGCTTATTCATGACTGAAACAATTGAACAAGAATCAGAACTACTGTTCAAAAAGGGAAGTAGACAAAACAGTGCTGTCTCAACACTCGATCAGCTTCGATATGCTCTAGAATATCCACTCTCACCAGATGATACCATCAAACACCACCAAGCTGACGAGGAAGAGGAACAAGAAAACCTGAATCAAGTAATTAAAATTTGTAACAATGGTTTTCACACAACAATAATTATTGATTTTTATACAAAATTATATCTATACCACATAAATTGTGTTCAAACACAACTGAAATCAACTGTCTCTGTCAGTGGTAGCATAGATTGCAGGTCGTGGTAGGTAGGTGGGGCTCTAGCAGAATGATTGAGTCAAGCAGCTCAATTTGCGCATACCTTTCTCTGCACAAATTGCTACTATAATTTTGCATGCACAGTTGTTACCTACATTTTTCTATTGTATCAAGAGAGTTGGTATCTACATGTGCAGGTTCTCTAGCTTCTAATACGGCTTCTCATGAGGACCTCGTCTACCAAATCGGAAATCAAAAGGAGCGCTCACTTTCATTATACAATCCTGTCTGTATGCAATTGCACCTGCAAATTGATCATAGCAAGCTACAGTGGAACCTCTCAACACGTGCCTCAAATACGGAGCAACCTCTATAATGTGGACTCTGCATTTGATCCCAAATCATTATTGTTTAACAACCCCTGAAATAAGGACATCTCTCTAATCAGGACACTATCTGTGGGTTCCAAGGGTGTCTGGATTAGAGGAGTTCTACTGTAGCACCAAGCATTAAACAGACCGAAGCATGAAAGCACCTCAAAGCGGTTATGTTCTTTTCGTCAAGACTAACTACTTGTAACTGTTGATGTTTATTCACATCAGAGATTGATCATTACCTGAGGCTACAAACCACTTGAGCTGCTGTGGTGCCCAAAAATTATCACACACTGTGCCCCATGTACAGTTCAGACATATCTCCACTGTGCCCTCTCTTGCTGTCAATCCTTCTACCAGCCGCAGGGCACCATTACTGATATAGCTAGCTGACGCGAGAGACTGATCAAGCTTAGCACTTGCTGCTATTCAAGCTAACCGTCATTTTCTGCAGCAAGACAAATTCCTACAGTTGATAATATCATAGAGGCAGCTAAACAATTGTGCAGGCATTGCCTGAGGACGAGACTACTGCATGTATCACCAAGACACATCGCCATAGAAAGTGAAAGCTTCTGGTCGTGGAGAAAGAGGCGGCAATGTGTGCGCATTTGGTGTGATCAATGATCGGACAATTTCCGTGTATTAATTGTATTTTATACGGTACCTTATGGCATAAGAACACTGTACTAACGTGAGCTGTATATAAACAGGGCTCAGACTCGGTTATACACAGCTCGTGTTAGTACAGTGTTCTTATGCCTTAAGGTACAGTATAAAATACAATTAATACACGGAAATTGTCCGATCATTGATCACACCAAATGCGCACACATTGCCGCCTCTTTCTCCACGACCAGAAGCTTTCAGGGATATTGCTGTCCACCACCGGTTAGTACATAGGTAGGCGTATGCTAGCAGCACAAATGAAGCGTTGCTGCGCTGTTGCTGCGAGGACAGAAACGATTGTCCGATAATAGGTCCAATCGTCCGATAATACATTATTCCGAATACGTCACTTGGAGGCGAATTCTAGCGTGGTCGTAGAAGCGGCAGACCAGTCACTCACAGAATCTAGGTTACTATTCAGTGGCTACAAGTTGCCACCACGGACGCGCACGCTTCCTTCGCTGTTTTATTATTATTATTATTATTATTATTATTATTATTATTATTATTATCAACAAGCAAAAAAACACAACAAAATACAGTAGATAAAGCATTACGAATTTATGAGATGACTTTAAGATAAAAATGATAACATAAACCAGGATAAATATAGTTAATGAGTTTAAATAAAGCTGCTTGACCTGAAGGTGACTTTTCAAAACACAAAGAACATAAAAGTAAACGAAGTACGGAAGTTACTCCATTCCACAGAGAGTGGGTGAGGGAAAAGAAAACAGCCGATTGTTAAGGAACATCGAAGCATTTCCTCTCCATAGACAGACAGAAAGCCTTTGGAACAAATGATGGATTGAGACGCTTGCAGGATAGTCTAGGCGAGCAGCCTGACGTCGACCAATATCACTTAGGGTAAGAGCAGCTGCAGAGCTCCAACCACCCAGTGTTTCTACTGGCAGGGGAATAAATTGGATGCCTGCTTGCTGGCAACGGGGTCCATGAGTTGCTGTTTTCCGCTCAGATGCAACCTTCAATGCATGACCCTGTGTAATTGCGGATTGAGGTAGGGTCAGTTGCTGCATTGGAGAGATGACAGTGACATCAAGAGCGGCAGGGGAACCTCTGTTCCACGAGGGAAGAAAGATGTCAGCAGGGCGAGAATTTGAGCCAGATAGGAGGAAAGGAGCTTCTAACTTTGGTGATAGGGCAGCCAGCCTTGCAGCAGAGAAGATAACGTCCCTCAAAGCATTGTGCCTAGTGACCTTGTCACTCTGACCAAGACAAGAAAGATGGTGGTCACCGTAAGGATCAATATGACGACAACACCGTGAGCAAGGACCTTCTGAGAAGAGGCGGATGCCTAGCCAATACTGTAGGCAAACACGAAATTCCTGATCTAATATGTGTAAGCCAAGAGCCCTGGAGGGAATGACTGAGAGCCAATCTCCCGCGTGTTTGATAGAAGAAGAGAGAACCAGGGCACGTGAACGATCATCATTATTATTATTATTATTATTATTATTATTGAAAAACACACCACATAAGGTGTACATGTAGATTTAAAATTAATGTTAATCAGTAGCAATTGTCCTTAACATTAAGTCAATAGAAGAGCTTCCCTGACAAATGTTAACAGTGCTTGATGACAGCAGGAAATCTCTTAGTACTATAGCACATCTCTCGTCATCAGTGGAATATTCTTTTAAATAAGTACGACCACAGAAAATATTGTGTCCAGAGAAAGTATAAGCCAAATCTTCGTTAAAGATCAGTTTGACCAAAGTATTTGAGTTGTTTTTTAGTATTTTTGATAAATTTAAGCGATCTTGAAGAAACCAAGTTATAAATACTTTGGACTCTAGCACATCGATGCAGGATACCGGTATGCATTCTAGGAGGTAATCTCCAGATACGCCGCAGACAGTTGTTTAATACAACCTCTAAACTCCTTAGACCAGGAGAAGAAATATTCCAGAGTTCGCAACCATATAGAGCTAGACAATATGATGAAAACAGATATGTACAAAACAACTGTCCGAAAATACATGCCGTCCGAAAATTGATAATTTACTCTATCCCGTAGGGCGGAACCGAAAGACGCTTGGCGCCGAGAATTTTTTGCATTTTTGTGGCTAGTTCAGGATGCCCGGAAACGCACACTTTGCATTGATCATGGTCTAAACTGTCCTGTTTGCTCACCTGGACACCACCAGGTTTTTGTATCATTCACCATGGCAGGAGCACATGAATAGAAGGAGCGTGCAACTGTAAACCGCGCGTTTATGTATAATTAGATTCACAGATGTGTGCTCAGAACTTCCATATTTGGAAGTTTTTGTGCTTCATTAAATATGCGTGAGGTACGTTCTGTGCACGTGATACATAATAGATCTAAGTGCGGCAAGAGAGGATGGCGCGATCCCCTCGACGTCTTAGTCAGGACAGCTCCAAGAGAAAGCTGATCATGCCGTCTCCCCGGCGGATTCGTTTACAACAAGTGAAGAACTCGCCCGTGAGGAGCGCAATGAAAGCTGGGATTACCGTATTCAAGCTGAGCAACACCAGGCGCGCTCGCTGTCGTAAACTTACCAAGTAATGCGCGTTAAATAGATATGACGTACGTTCATACTTAGGTAAAGCGGAAGTACGTCATTAATTATTAAAGTGTTGGCACTGTAAGTTGCACGCTCCTTCTGTTCATGTGCTCCTGACCATGGCTAGACGAAGACCAAAATCAGCTGCTTCAGTTCCGAAGTGGGAGTGGCCAACTTGGAGTTTAGCACATGGTCGTAAAATTTTATATAAGGTAAAGTGGCCTATTTCCGGCCACTGTTTGGCTCGTTCAGGTTTGCACGCACCGAGCGCCAAGACGAAAGAGCCACGAGCTCTTGCACTGCAGTCACTGACACTACTGGGTATACTCTTTCAGCAGGAGGAAGTAGGCGTTGAAGATTCGATGCTTCTTGGCAGCAAGAATTAATAAAAACTAGTAACCATAAATAGCGAAAATCGGGGTTAAATTGGGTAATTCCGGTCACTTTGAAAAACGACTTTCTATGCTAACGACGAGAGTTTGGCGGCTGTTTTTTGCTAGAAATAGATGTGTTCAGCATCCTATAACATTCTATTATTCACAGTAAGCAGTACTTTTGTATAATGATTGCATTTAGCAGATGTTTATGGCACGGATTCTTGGTACAGCTATAGTTGGTCTAAATGCTAAGTGCTGTAGAGATTTCCTAAATTGTGTGCCGCGCTACGATCAGCTTTGGTCGTCTCCTGCCGCTTTCAAAGCTGTCTGCATGATTTTATTTGTTTTCGCGGCTGAGAAATTTGTAAAAGCTGTTTTGCAATGTCACCGCCCACGTAGAGCTTGAAATGAGCTCCACCTACCATGATACAGCATCTGCCAGCTCGAAATCGCTGAAGATAGCAGGATACTACTATGTCTGCATTTTCATTAATGTTCAGTCTTTAGTTTAAGCTTAGTTTGCTAACGAGTTACATCTTCTTTTAAGAATTAAAATTCATAAGGCAAAGTTTCTCTTTTTTACTTCAGCTTCGTCAAGCATACAAAGGTTCAGAGTGGCGCCGATTATACCAACAGGAAGTAGTCAGTTAGCCTGCCTCAGTCTGGCTGTGGTGGTAGAGGGATGTTGCCACTACGAAGGCAGCATATTGGCTGCTGGAGTGAAAGCCCCTTCTTTCCAGGATGATGGGTTTTCTGCAAAGTGACCGGAAATAGGCGGTGACCGAAATTAGGCCACTTTACCTTACCAGGAGAATTGAGGGTGCTAGTTTGGAACAGCTAGCGTGCGGGACGGTGGAGAAAATTGCAAGACAAACTACCTGTTTAGACCAGGTCAAAATTTGGACGAAATAATTTAGCAATTAAAGGGTTAATGAATATCCTGAGAGTCTGGAGAGCCCCGCCCGAACGATAGCCTCGGGTGGGGCTTGTCGGTGGGTGGTATTTGTTTGGTAAAAATGTCTACTAGCACAGAGCTTTGTCTTTCAAACTTCTTGGACCTGACAGCAGACGTTACTGAATGGTACTTGCTCGGAGTGTTTATGAAATTACCTCCCAAAGATCTCACGCTCATAGAGAAGCAGTTTTCGAGCGGTGGACCTACGCGATGTAAAATAGAGCTGTTCAATGTGTGGATGAAGCGGACACCCAATGCCTCGTGGGAACTGATCGCAGCAGCTCTGAAGAAATCAGGAGAAACTGTACTGGCTGAAAAAATCCGCAAGCTGTCCGTTACCGTCCAGAATAACTCGCTTGCTGAAATAGAGCTGAAAATAGAATCGAATCTTGTCGACTTCTTTTCGATGTTGGAGAGTAAATTTGCTATCGTGGTAACAAATCTCAAGATGTCTCTTGAAGAAAAGCAAGTCTCACTGAAGAAACTAGGAAGATTTCTAGACACTCGCCTCGATCTAGATGGAGAGTTATCACGTGCACAGGCTGTCAGTATCGATGATCTTCTCCAGCAGATCAAACCGCACTTCTGTTTATTTAACACTGTTGTTCTGAAAGACATTGTAGAGAATTTTGTTGGAGAGCCTTTAAAACAGCAGCTACGAGAGTATAAGAGTAAAGTCGAGGAATTCACTGAAACCACCACAATGTCTCTTTTGAAGGAGGTTGAATTTTTGAATCGGTTTACCTCAGCAGATATGCCAAAAGTCATCTTCAAGCTGACCGGCTTCTGGCCCAGTGTAACTATCAAGAGATTTCAGAAATTCGTTGATCATGTATTTGAAGTCAACAAGAGAGATCTTACTCACATTCATGTGAAACAAGGCTGCATTTGTGTAACATGGTATGCTCGTAAATCAGCCATTGCATCTCTAGCTGCTCGAGCCCAAGAGAAGGTGCTGTTTATGCGACATGTTGGAGTTCTGAGTCTGAGCGTAGGAGACACTGTGATCCTGGAGCAAGAAGAAACAGAGGAAGAAGAAACAGACTTGAGCTCAGCACTGATACAAGCCATTACTGCTGATTGTACAGAGGCTGTAGAGTTTTTACTCTTCCTTGGTGCAGATCCTAACTGCACCTCAGCAAATGAAACCACACCTCTTATTCTTGCCTGCAGGAACAATTCTATCAGCATCACTAAACTACTTCTCAAAGCTGAGGCAAATGTTAATGCGCAAGACAAGTTAGATATCACTGCTCTGAAGATGGCATGTAGCTTTAAAATACCGAATACACATTTAATTGATCTACTAGTTCAATCTGGAGCTCAGTTTGTCGTACCAGGTGAAATACAGACGGCACTTGGAATTGCTGCGCAGGAAGGTCACACAGATATCGTTCAGTATCTGATCAGTAAAGGGGCTCCAGTAAACGCACAAGACATATTAGGTGCAAATTCACTTGTGTACGCATGTTGGCACAAACATGCTGATACTGTACGCATTCTTCTTGATAATGGAGCTGATCCCAATATACAAGACCAGGACAACAACACGGCACTTCATATTGCTTGTTATAAGCAAATGACAGTAGGTGTGGAGCTTCTTCTAGCATATGGAGCAGATCATAGCTTGCAAACCAAATATAAAGCTACACCTCTCATGAATGCTTGCTACAAAAGAGGTGACATCACAATGGATCCCTCCATTTTGATTCTGCTACTTTCAGCTGGTGCTGATCCCAATGTTCAAAACGGTAAAGATTCTACAGCTCTCATACTTGCTGCTCATTTTGGCTATAAAGAAGGTGTTACAGTTTTGTTAAATGCAGGAGCAAATGTGAATATTCAGAACAAATTTGGAATGACTGCTCTTCATGAGGCAGCTGAAGATGGATTCCTAGCTATCTCAGAACTTCTCCTAGCATCAGGTGCCCAAGCCTCACTCACTGACAATGATGGTATGACACCGCTTGACTATGCCCTTGATAACAACCATCACGATGTGTGCCAACTACTTCTTGCTAGCATAGACTCCGCCCCACTACCAGACGTGACCAAGAGCACAGACACTACCGAGCACAGACCACTACCACCTAGAAATACTGTTTCCAGCTCATTCATGACTGAAGCAATAGAACAAGAAGCAATACCTCAACACAGGCGAAGGCGCAGTCGAACAAGTCAACTCAGCAGTGCTTTCTTGACACTCGATCAGCTTCGATATGCTCTAGAGTATCCACTCTCACCAGATGATACTATCAAACACCACCAAAATGACGAGGAGGAAGGAGAAGCAAACAAAGCTGAATCAGATAATTATTAGAATTATTAATTTTATGCTCAACAATATTTTCATTAATAATGTTCTACACTACACAAACTTGTTCAAATGCAATTTAAATCGACTGTATTCGTGAACTATTGATCATAGTTGTAGTTCACTAGTTTGGACTATCATAATGCATGACTACAGTAAGTGGTGTGTTTCTAGTATCCCATACTTCTTGTGATGTTTTTAAAACCTCTTACGTGGGACTATATAAACTGTTAATGATTATGCTGATGCTTGACAAATATTTATTGATTCTACAAGAACCTTATAGTATTTATAACCGCTTCAGTAACTCACAGTCACATAAGTGTTTGTAATGATGGTATGACACCGCTTGACTATATGAATGCCCTCGATAACAACCATCACTATGTGTGCCGAGTAATTCTTGCAAACATAGACTTTAACCCACTACCAGCTGCCGTGACCAAGAGCACAGACACTTCTGAGCAGAGACCACTACCACCTATAAATACTGATTCCAGCTCATATTCATGACAAAATAAACTAGAAGCAATACCTCCACACAGGTGATCACAGGTGATCAAAGGCGCAGACAAAGTACAGCTGTGCTCTCTCCTCACTTTATCAGCTTTGGTATGGTCTAGAGAGTATCCATTCACATCGGCTGTTTAACTATCAAATCACATCATCTGAAGCTACATGATGAGGAAGAAAAAATAAGGTCATACATCGTAATAGCTGAAGGTCATACATTGCAACATTGCAATGAAAAGGTAATAGCTGAAGGTTAGTAAATATTATACCGTGACTGTCAGTCAGTGTGCACATATGTGGTAGTAAAAATTCCCTTTATCGCTTATCAATTCATGACCATAACCGCTCCACCCTGCACACATTAGCTGCAGAATGTCTTCTTTGCCGGTCTCAAGTTCTGAGCTTTGTCTACTACATTTAATTTCTTAGAGAAGACAGCTCAAGTTGGGGTACATTTTGGGGCTGTAACTTATTATGGGCGTACCACGAGAAGATCTGTTACACATAGAGAAGCAGCTTTCTAACCAAGGATTGGCCCGATGTAGAGCAGAACTGTTCGACGTGTGGATGAAACGAACTCTCGATGCTTCGTGGGAAACATTCGCAGTAGCTCTGGAAAAATTAGGAGAAACTGTACTGGCTGAAAAAGTTCGTAAAGGATGCTCAGTGCTGCCCGCAGCTTCTACTGCTCATGGGTCTGACAAGTCTTGAACTTCATCCACAGTGCGAATAGAAAAGAGTCTTGTGATTGCCTTTTAAACATTGGAGAGAGAATTTGATCAGTGAAGGGGCTCCAGTGAATGCACTTGATAAACATAAAACTACTGCACTCATAAATGCTTGTTACTTTGAACATGCTGAAATCATTCATATTCTTCTCAACCATGGAGCTGATCCAAATATACAGGACAAGAAAAAAATTTCTGCAATTCACTTTGCTTGCTATAAACAGATGACAGTAGGTGTGGAGCTTCTTTTGGCATGTGGAGCAGATCACAGCCCACAAGATTTACACCTCTGTCTCGTTTTGCTTGTGCTAGAAAGTATTGCGCAATGGATCCACTATTCTAGTCATGCTGCTCTCAGCTGGCGCTGATCCTAATACTCAGCTAAGAATGGTTCCACAGCTCTCATGGTTGCTATGCAGCATGGCTACCAAAAAGGTGTTACGGTTTTGCTGAATGCCGGCAGATGCTATTGCATCTACTCAGGATCAACCGCTTTACACAAAGCAGCTAAGAAGGACTTTTTGTTCATCTCAGAACTTCTCCTAGCATCAGGTGCCTCACTAACAATGATGGTACGACACCGCTTGACTAACAACCATCACGATGTGTGCCAACTACTTCTTGCAAGTATGGACTCTGACCCAGCCATGACTGAGAGCACATGCAGACACTATACCACTACCGACCAGAAGCACTGACACTAGCTCATTCATGACTGAAACAATATATCAAGAATTAACACCTCTGAAAATGCAAACACAAACAAGTCAGTATGATACAGCCGGCAGTGCTTTCTCCACACTTGATCAGCTTAGATATGCTCTAGAGTATCCACTCTCACCAGCTGATACTATCAAACACCACCAAGCTGACGAGGATCAATCGATCTCGTCTGATATGGCTTCTCACAGGACAGGAGGAGCTTGTCAACCAAACCGGAAATGTCTACTAGCACTGAGCTTTGTCTTTCAAACTTCTTGGAGCAGACAGCAGAAGCTACTGATTGGTACTTGCTCGGAGCGTTTATGAACTTACCTCCCAAAGATCTCACACTCATAGAGAAGCAGTTCTCGAGCGGTGGACCTACGCGATGTAAAGCAGAACTGTTCAATGTGTGGACGAAGCGGACACCCAATGCCTCGTGGGAACTGATCGCAGCAGCTCTGGAGAAATCAGGAGAAACTGCACTGGCTGAAAATATCCGCAAAAGTTGCGTTCTGTCGACACTTGCATCTCAACCATCTGCTTTTGCCTCATCAACTGTAAGTGTAGTGCCGTTAGACAAGGGCCTTGTGGTTTCCTTTTCAACATTGGAGAGAGAATTTGCTGTTATAGTCAAGAATCTAGAGGTGTTGGTGAAAAGAAAGAAGATATCACTAATGGAACTGGGAAGATTTTTGGATATTCGTCTCGATCTAGATGGAGAGTTAGCAAAAATAAATGATATTGATGATCTTCTCCAACAGATCCGACCACACTTCTGTTTATTCAACACTGTGATTCTGAAAGACATTGTAGAAGAGTTTGTAGGAAAGCCGTTGAAAAAACAACTGGAGAAGTATGAGTGTGAACTA
Source organism: Haliclona indistincta (assembly GCA_964017065.1). Taxonomy (NCBI): domain Eukaryota; kingdom Metazoa; phylum Porifera; class Demospongiae; order Haplosclerida; family Chalinidae; genus Haliclona; species Haliclona indistincta. The sequence continues at coordinate 7,772,000 of OZ024790.1, forward strand.
GAAAAATTCACCAAAATTGCCGAAATATCTCTCTTAGAGAAAGTTAAATTTCTTGATCAATCTAGCTCAGCTGTTATGCCACAAGTCATCTTCAAGCTGACTGGCTTCTGGCCCAGTGTTACTATCAAACGATTTCAGAGGTTCGTTGATCATGTATTTGAAGCCAACTCGAGTGCTCTTACTCACATTCGTGTGAAACAAGGCTGCATTTGTGTAACATGGTACGCTCGTAAATCAGCCATTGCATCTCTAGCTGCTCGAGCCCAAGAGAAGGTGCTGTTTATGCAACATGTTGGAGTTCTGAGTCTGAGCGTAGGAGACACTGTGATCCTGGAGCAAGAAGAAACAGAGGAAGAAGAAACAGACTTGAGCTCAGCACTGATACAAGCCATTACTGCTGATTGTACAGAGGCTGTAGAGTTTTTACTCTTCCTTGGTGCAGATCCAAACTGCACCTCAGCAAATGAAACCACACCTCTCATTCTTGCCTGCAGGAACAATTCTATCAGCATCACTAAACTACTTCTCAGAGCTGAGGCAAATGTTAGTGCACAAGACAAGTTCGATACCACTGCTCTGAAGATGGCATGTAGCTTTAAAATACCGAATACACTTTTAATTGATCTACTAGTTCAATCTGGAGCTCAGTTTGTCATACCAGGTGAAATACAGACGGCACTTGGAATTGCTGCGCAGGGAGGTCACACAGATATCGTTCAGTATCTGATCAGTAAAGGGGCTCCAGTAAACGCACAGGACATATTTGGTGTAAATTCACTTATGAGTGCATGTTGGCACAAACAGGCTGATACTGTACGCATTCTTCTTGATAATGGAGCTGATCCCAATATACAAAGCCAGGACAACAACACAGCACTTCATATTGCTTGTTATAAGCAAATGACAGTAGGTGTAGAGCTTCTTCTGGCATATGGAGCAGATCATAGCTTGCAAAGCAAAGATAAAGCTACACCTCTCATGCATGCTTGCTTCAAAGAAAGTGACCTCACAATGGATCCCTCCATTTTGATTCTGCTACTTTCAGCTGGTGCTGATCCCAATGCTCAAAACGAGAAGGATTCTACAGCTCTCATAGTTGCTGCTCATTTTCACTACAAAGAAGGTGTTATGGTTTTGCTAAATGCAGGAGCAAATGTGAATATTCAGAACAAATTTGGAATAACTGCTCTTCATGAGGCAGCTAAAGATGGATTCCTAGCTATCTCAGAACTTCTCCTAGCATCAGGTGCCCAAGCCTCACTCACTGACAATGATGGTATTACACCGCTTGACTATGCACTTGATAACAACCATCACGATGTGTGCCAACTACTTCTTGCAAACATAGAATTCAACCCACTTCCAGCCATGGCCAAGAGCACAGACACTACCGAGCACAGACCACTACCACCTAGAAATACTGATTCCAGCTCATTCATGACTGAAACAATAGAACAAGAAGCAACACCTCCACACAGGCGAAGGCGCAGCCGAACAAGTCAGCACAGCGGTGCTTTCTCTACACTCGATCAGCTTCGATATGCTCTAGAGTATCCACTCCCACCAGCTGATACTATCAAACACCACCAAACTGACGAGGAGGTAGGAGAAACAATCAAACCTGAATCAGATAATTAGAATTATTTATTCTCAACAATATTTTCATTAATAATGTTTTACACCACGCAAACTTGTTCGAACGCAATTGAAATCGACTGTATTAGAACATGTTGCTGACAACACAGATACTCAGGGGAGTGTCCCTTGCATTCCATCCAAACCGACCTCCTCCACACTGTGCATGGTTGATGAATCCGTGGGTAGATATAGACCATGATGATTATTATAATGTACTCACTATAGCAGTTATGGAGAGTTTTATCTTTTGAAGAAGTATGTTTGAGAACTATTGATCATAGTTGTGGTTCACCATTTTTGGATTACAGTAAGTGGATTGTTTCTAGTATCTCATACATTTGTGATGTTTTTAAAAACTCTTATGTGTGACTATATAAACTGTTTATGGTACGCCGATAAGTTAGACAAACATTGAGTCTACAAGTACCATACAGTATTTATAACCACTTCAGTTACTCAAGTTACATAAGTGTTTGGAGTGATGGTATGACTATGCCCTTGATAACAACCATCTGATTTGTGCCGAATACTGCTTCTAGCAAACATAAGACTTTAAAAGCACAGACACTACCGAGCACAAACTATTACCACCTATTAGTATTGATTCCAGCTCGTTCATGACAAAAACAATAAAATTAGAAGCACTGAACACCTCCACGCAAAGTTGCAGACCAAGTACAGCTGTGCTAGCTAGCTCTCTCCTCACTTCATCAGCTTTGATATAATTATGCTCTAGAGAGTATCCACTCACACCAGCTGTTTAACTATCAAGCCACATCAACTGATCATGAAGCTAGCTAGCTGCATGATGAGGAAGAAAAATCAAGATCACACACATTAAATATTATGTGGTCTGTCAGTGTCTAGACGTGTGGTATTAAAAATTCCCTGTATCGCTAAATCCTTATCAATGCATGACCACAACCGCTCCACCCCTGTACACATTAACTACAGAATGTCTTCTTTGCCGGTCTCAAGTTTTGAGCTTTGTCTACTCAATTTCTTAGAGGAGACAGCTCAAGTTAGCGATTGGTACATGTTGGGGCTGTATATGGGCGTACCTCGAGAAGATCTGTCCCACATAGAGAAGCAGTTTTCTAACCAGGGATCACCCCGATGCAGAGCAGAACTGTTCGACGTGTGGACGAAGCGAACTCTCGATGCTTCGTGGGAAACGATCGCAGTAGCTCTGGAGAAATTAGGAGAAACTGTACTGGCTGAAAAAGTTCGTAAGCGATGCTCAGTGCTGCCCGCAGCTTCTACTGCTCATGGGTCTAACAAGTCTTGTACTTCATCCACAGTGCGAATAGAAAAGAGTCTTGTGATTTCCTTTGCAACATTGGAGAGAGAATTTGCTGTAACAATAAAAAATCTTGAAATGTCCTTGGATAGAAAACCAGTCCAATTGATCGAACTAAAAAGATTTTTAACTACTCGTCTCGACCTAGGTAAGGAGTTATCACAAGTAGATAGCATCGATGACCTTATTGAGCAGATCAAGCCACACTTCTGTTTATTCAACACTGTGATTCTGAAATATATTGCAGAAGAGTTTGTAGGAGAGCAGCTGAAGAAATACGAGTGTGAACTGGAGAGATTCACTGAAACTGCCGAAATGTCTCTCTTAGAGAAAGTTAAATTTCTTGATCAATCTAGCTCAGCAGATCTGCCACAAGTCATCTTCAAGCTGACCGGCTTCTGGCCCAGTGTTACTATCAGACGATTTCAGAGGTTCGTTGATCATGTATTTGAAGCCAACTCGAGTGCTCTTACTCACATTCGTGTGAAACAAGGCTGCATTTGTGTAACATGGTATGCTCGTAAATCAGCCATTGCATCTCTAGCTGCTCGAGCCCAAGAGAAGGTGCTGTTTATGCGACATGTTGGAGTTCTGAGTCTGAGCGTAGGAAACACTGTGATCTTGGAAGAAACAGAGGAAGAAGAAACAGACTTGAGCTCAGCACTGATACAAGCCATTACTGCTGATTGTACAGATGCTGTATAGAGTTTATACTCTTCCTTGGTGCAGATCCTAACTGCACCTCAGCAAATGGAAATACACCTCTCATCATTCTTGCCTGCAATAACAATTCTGTCAGCATCGCTAAACTACTTCTCAAAGCTGAGGCAAATGTTAATAAACAAACCAATGATGGTGTCACTGCTCTTAAGATGCTGTGTAGTTTAAGAACACTAAACATAGATTTAGAAGAACTGCTAGTTGAGTTCGGATCTCAATTTATAACTCCAGATGAAAAAATACAGCCAGCACTTGAAATCGCTATAATACATGGTCACACAGATATTGTCCAGTATCTTGTCAGTAAAGGGGCTCCAGTGAATGCACATGATAAACATAAAAGTACTGCACTCATAATAGCTTGTTGCTTTGAACATGCTGAAATCATTCATATTCTTCTCAACCATGGAGCTGATCCAAATATACAGGTCAAGGGAAATTGTTCTGCACTTCACTTTGCTTGCTATAAACAGATGACAGTAGCTGTGGAGCTTCTTCTCGCATATGGAGCATATCACAGCTTACAAACTGAGACAGGATTTACACCCCTTTTTTTAGCTTGTGGTAGATAAAATCGCACAATGAATCCATCCATTCTAGTCATGCTGCTCTCAGCTGGCGCTGATCCCAATGCTCAAGCTGAGGATGGTTTTACAGCTCTCATGGTTGCTGTGCAGGATGGCTACCAGGAAGGTGTTTCAGTTTTGCTAAACGCAGGGGCTATTGCATCTACTCAGGATCAATTTGGATCAACTGCTTTACACAAAGCAGCTATAAGAATGGATTCTTGTCTATCTCAGAACTTCTCCTAGCATCAGGTGCCCAAGCGTCACTCACTGACAATGATGGTATGACACCGCTTGACTATGCCCTTGATAACAACCATCACGATGTGTGCCAACTACTTCTAGCAAACATGGACTCCAACCCACTACCAGCCGTGATCGAGAGCACAGACACTAGACCACTACCAGCCAGAAGCACTGATTTCAAGACTGAAACAATAGAACAAGAATCAACACCTCTGCAAAGCCGAAAACAAAGATTTCAGCATATCAGTCCTTTCTCTACACTTGATCAGCTTCGATATGCTCTAGAGTATCCACTCTCACCAGATGATACTATCAAACACCACCAAGCTGACGAGGAAGAGGAAACAAAAAAAAACAAATCAAGTAATTAAAATTTTGTAACAATGATTTGCTCACAACATATAATTGCGAATATCTAAACAACAGTCGAATCGCAACCGTACAATTATTGTATTATGGCATTGGGATTTTATTTGCAACGGGTACGCCCACGCACGCGAGTAATGGCGTTTTTGCGCAAACAGGTCGCTCGACTAAAACGCTCGCCACACTTACATGATTTATGCTAGACCATAGATAATACTGTACTGTATTATCTATGGCTAGACCAACCTAACTTTACAAGCATGTAGAAAAAAGGTGTAAGTACTTCGCATGCAAATCACGTGAAGCAAAAACAGCTGGAAGACGCAGTTCACTTGGGAATACAAAGAAGGTCAGTATTTTGATTGCACCTACTTAGCTTAGGTACACTTCTGTATTAAAGCAGGTACACACTATCTACAAGCACTAGGTGATAGAGTACACTTGTAGCTACAAAGTGATGTTTTAAAAGTTGCTGTTCTGAGATTTTAACAATTCTAAAATTACTTCACAAATAGCAATACAAAATAATGATGCATATAATTGATGTTGTCATAGCAATGGAGCCATCAGCAAAGAAAATATGCTGCCTCTGTGGAAGAACTGGAGGATACATGATCCGATTTGAGCGCTGGAGTGAGAAAGAAAAAGGTTATGCACTTGCACACCTGGACACACCACCACCACACAAATAGCGTAACATGTAAGAAAGATAAACTAGAAGCTAAAAGGTACTGTCACAATCACTCACATATACCAAAATGGAAAAAGACAAGTCACTGTGTACATGCCATGCTATCACAAGAAAAAGAACAACACACTCTATCACAAGACATGCTATTACAAGACACACGATTACTAGACACAAGAATGATATCTCAAGATGTGTATTCACACGTTATCGCAAGACACACAATCACAGGACACAGACATGCTATCGCAAGACACACAATCACAGGATACAGACATGCTATCGCAAGACACACAATCACAGGATACAGACATGCTATCTCAAGACACACAATCACAGGATACAGACATGCTATCTCAAGACACACAATCACAGGATACAGACATGCTATCGCAAGACACACAATCACAGGACACAGACATGCTATCGCAAGACACACAATCACAGGATACAGACATGCTATCGCAAGACACACAATCACAGGATACAGACATGCTATCTCAAGACACACAATCACAGGATACAGACATGCTATCGCAAGACACACAATCACAGGATACAGACATGCTATCGCAAGACACACAATCACAGGATACAGACATGCTATCGCAAGACACACAATCACAGGACACAGACATGCTATCGCAAGACACACAATCACAGGATACAGACATGCTATCTCAAGACATGCAATACCACTGCATGCACAAACTTTGTAGAGCTTCGGGTACACTAACACGAGTATCATTTAGTGAACAAGTACTTAGAGAATACTTGCATGTAGAACAACTGCCAGAAAAGCCTCATCTTCTTTGTCAAAAGCATGCACTACTATGAGATTTACAACAAACTCAAACAACCGACAACCGATTCAATTGTAACTGTGTTCAATTGTGTTACAAATAAGCCCTTAGCTACAACAAGTTTGGGGAAAATATACACGCTAGAGCAAGGATTTCAATATAATGTACACTTGACTCACTTGATAATTCTAGATAGTCTTCTTTCTCGTAGGTACACTTCCGTATTAAAACTGCAATCACAGTATAGTCTAGTCAAACATGTCTGAAAAACATAGCTTGACACACAGAATACTTGAAAACTACTGTTCTGCTTACCGTACCAATGTTGGAAACACTTTTGTGTGACACAGCCAACATGGCGACGATGGCTTACTCGGACTTATCCTCCCACAGGCTACAGCTCTCTGACCAGTAGCAAGCGCGCATCCAAAACTCAATAAAAAGATTAGCATATTAATCACAAGGGGGGTTATCGATGTTGTAACGGCAAATAGGACTCCCTAGTCTCAGAATATCTACCAACATCCAGGCTACTCGTCCGAGAAAAAAACCTCGCCAAAAAGTAGACCACGCCTCTTCCGCTTGCAAATAGAAAGTACGGTTGCGATTAGCCTCGTACCCAGGCTCTCTGGGTACGAGGCTAGGTTGCGATTGGACTGACAAGTGTCTGCTTGTCAGTGGTAATGTGGATTGCTGATCATAGTAGGGCTCACTGAAGTGAGTCAAGCGGCTCAATTTGTGCATACCTTTCTCTGTACAAATACTACAGCATGTTAGTCACGGTTATTAGCATGCGTAGGCTCTCTTCTGATACGGCTTCTCACAAGAGGAGTTTGTCTATATCAAACCGGAAATGTCTACTAGCACGGAGCTTTGTCTTTCAAACTTCTTGGAGCAGACAGCAGAAGCTACCGATTGGTACTTGCTCGGGGCATTTATGAACTTATCTCCCAAAGATCTCACGCTCATAGAGAAGCAGTTTTCGAGCGGTGGACCTACGCGATGTAAAGCAGAGCTGTTCAATGTGTGGACGAAACGAACACCCAATGCCTCGTGGGAACTGATCGCAGCAGCTCTGGAGAAATCAGGAGAAACCGCACTGGCTGAAAATATCCGCAAAAGTTGCGTTCTGTCGACACTTGCATATCAACCATCTGCTTCTGCCGCATCAACTGTAAGTGTAGTGCCGTTAGACAAGACCCTTGTGGTTTCCTTTTCAACATTGGAGAGAGAATTTGCTGTTATAGTCAAGAATCTTGAGGTGTTGCTGAAAAAAAAGAAGATATCATTAATGGAACTGGGAAGATTTTTGGATATTCGTCTCGATCTAGATGGAGAGTTAGCAAAAATAAATGATATTGACGATCTTCTGCAACAGATCCGACCACACTTCTGTTTATTCAACACTGTGATTCTGAAAGACATTGTAGAAGAGTTTGTAGGAAAGCCGTTGAAAAAACAACTGGAGAAGTATGAGTGTGAACTAGAAAAATTCACCAAAATTGCCGAAATATCTCTCTTAGAGAAAGTTAAATTTCTTGATCAATATAGTTCAGCAGATATGCCACGCGTCATCTTCAAGCTGACCGGCTTCTGGCCCAGTGTTACTATCAAAAGATTTCAGAGGTTCGTTGATCACGTATTTAAAGCCAACTCAAGTGCTCTTACTCACATTCGTGTGGAAGGAGGCTGCATTTGTGTAACATGGTATGCTCGTAAATCAGCCATTGCATCTCTAGCTGCTCGAGCCAAAGAGAAGGTGCTGTTTATGCGACATGTTGGAGTTCTGAGTCTGAGCGTAGGAGACACTGTGATCCTGGAGCAAGAAGAAACAGAGGAAGAAGAAACAGACTTGAACTCAGCACTGATACAAGCCATTACTGCTGATTGTACAGAGGCTGTAGAGTTTTTACTCTTCCTTGGTGCAGATCCTAACTGCACCTCAGCAAATGAAACCACACCTCTCATTCTTGCCTGCACAAACAATTCTATCAGCATCACTAAACTACTTCTCAAAGCTGAGGCAAATGTTAATGCACAAGACAAGTTCGATACCACTGCTCTGAAGATGGCATGTCGCTTTAAAATACCGAATAAAATTTTAATTGAACTACTAGTTCAATCTGGAGCTCAGTTTGTCATACCAGGTGAAATACAGACGGCACTTGGAATTGCTGCGCAAAAAGGTCACACAGATATCGTTCAGTATCTGATCAGTAAAGGGGCTCCAGTAAACGCACAGGGCATATACGGTGCAAATTCACTTATTTACGCATGTTGGCACAAACAGGCTGATACTGTACGCATTCTTCTTGATAATGGAGCTGATCCCAATATACAAGGCCAGGACAACAACACAGCACTTCATACTGCTTGTTATAAGCAAATGACAGTAGGTGTGGAGCTTCTTCTAGCATATGGAGCAGATCATAGCTTGCAAAGCAAAGATAAAACTACACCTCTCATGTATGCTAGCTTCAAAGAAGGTGACCTCACAATGGATCCCTCCATTTTGATTTTGCTACTTTCAGCTGGTGCTGAGCCCAATGCTCAAAATGAGAATGATTCTACAGCTCTCATAATTGCTGCTCATTTTGGCTACAAAGAAGGTGTTACAGTTTTGCTAAATTCAGGAGCTAGTGTGAATATTCAGAACAAATTTAGAATGACTGCTCTTCATGAGGCAGCTGTAAATGGATTCCTAGCTATCTCAGAACTTCTCCTAGCATCAGGTGCCCAAGCCTCACTCACTGACAATGATGATATGACACCGCTTGACTATGCCCTTGATAACAACCATCACGATGTGTGCCAACTACTTCTTGCTAGCATAGACTCCGACCCACTACCAGTCGTGAGTGAGAGCACACACACCAGTGGAACACATGTAGAGGACACTGACTTAAGCTTATTCATGAATGAAACAATTGAAGAAGAATCAAAACTATTGTTCGAAAAGGAAAGTCAGTACAGCAGTGCTTTCTCGACACTCGATGAGCTTCGATATGCTCTAGAGTATCCACTCTCACCAGATGATACTATCAAACACCACCAAGCTGACGAGGAAGTAGAAGAAATGAAAAAACCTGAATCAAGTAAATAAAATTTTGTAACAATGGTTTGCACACAACAATAATTGCATTGATTTTTATACAAAAAAATAATATTTATACCACATAAACTCTGTGTTCAAACACAACTGAAATCGACTGTCTCTGTCAGTGGTAGCATGCATAGATTGCAGGCCGTGGTAGGTAGATCATGGTAGGTGGGCTCTAGCAGCATGATTGAGTTACTACTATAATTTTGCATGCTTAGTTGTTACCTACTTTTTTCTATGGTATCAACTATCAAGAGAGTTGGTATCTGCATGTGTCAGGCTCTCTTCTAATACGGCTTCCCATGAGGACCTCATCTACCAAACCTGAAATCAAAAGGAGCGCTCACTCTCATTATACGCTCCTGTCTGTATGCAATTGCACCTGCAAATTGATCATAGCCAGCTACAGTGGAACCTCTCAATATGTGCCTCAAATATGGAGCAACCTCTATAATGTGGACACTGCATTTGATCCCAAATCAATACTGTTTAACAACCCTTGAAATCAGGACACCCCTTTAATCAGGTTGCTATTTGTGGGTCCCAATGGTGTCCGGATTAGAGGGGTTCTACTGTAGCACTAAACTCGACTGCATTAGACAAACCGAAGCATAAAAGCGCCTCAAAGCGGTTATGTTCTTTTTTTTCAAGATTAACTACTTGTAACAGTTGATTCACATAAGAGATTGATCATTACCTGAGGCTACAAACCTCTTGTCAGGAGCTGCTGTGGTGCCCAAAACTCATCACGCACTGTGCCCCATGTTGAGTCCAGACATATCTCCACTGTGCCCTCTCTTGCTGTCAATCCTCCTACCAGCCGAAGGGCACCATTACCAATACACCTGGCTGACGTGAGAGATCGATCAAGCTTACTGCTGCTTAGCTGCTTATCATTCCAACAGTCATTTTCAGCAGCAAGACAAATATCTATAGTTGATAATATCATAGAGGCAGCTAAACAATAGAGCAGGCATTACCTGAGGACGAGACTACTACATGTATGACCAAGACACAACGCCACAGAAAGTAGCATGCGAACAATGACAAGTGGGCGTTAGAAAAAGAGTCTGAGCGAGCAACTTAATGAGAGTCTCGGGAGCCCCGCCCGAACGAGAGCCTCGGGCGGGGCTTGTCGGTGGGTGGTATTTGTTTGGTAAACGAAAATGTCTTCTAACACTGAGCTTTGTCTTTAAAACTTCTTGGAGCAGACAGCGGAAGCTACCGATTGGTACTTGCTCGGAGCGCATATGAACTTACCTCCCAAAGATCTCACGCTCATAGAGAAGCAGTTTTCGAGCGGTGGACCTACGCGATGTAAAGCAGAACTGTTCAATGTGTGGATGAAGCGGACACCTAATGCCTCGTGGGAACTGATCGCAGCAGCTCTGGAGAAATCAGGAGAAACTGCACTGGCTGAAAAAATCCGCAAGCTGTCCGTTACCGTCCAGAATAACTCGCGTGCTGATTCATCAGTAATGGTCCTAAAAATAGAATCGAATCTTGTCGACTTCTTTTCGACGTTGGAGAGTGAATTCGCTGTCGTGGTAACAAATATCAAGATGTCTCTTGAAGAAAGCCAAGTCTCACTGAAGAAACTAGGTAGATTTCTAGACACTCGCCTCGATCTAGATGGAGAGTTATCACAGGCTGTCAGTATCGATGATCTTCTCCAGTAGATCAAACCGCACTTCTGTTTGTTCAACACTGTTGTTCTGAAAGAAATAGTAGAGAATTTTGTTGGAGAGCCTTTAAAACAACAGCTACGAGAGTTTAAGAGTAAAGTCGAAGAATTCACTGAAACTACCACAATGTCTCTTTTGAAGGAGGTTGAATTCTTGAATCAATTTACCTCAGCAGATCTGCCACAAGTCATCTTCAAGCTGACCGGCTTCTGGCCCAGTGTTACTATCAAACGATTTCAGAGGTACGTTGATCATGTATTTGAAGCCAACTCGAGTGCTCTTACTCACATTCGTGTGAAACAAGGCTGCATTTGTGTAACATGGTATGCTCGTAAATCAGCCATTGCATCTCTAGCTGCTCGAGCCCAAGAGAAGGTGCTGTTTATGCGACATGTTGGAGTTCTGAGTCTGAGTGTAGGAGACACTGTGATCCTGGAGCTAGAAAAAACAGAGGAAGATGAAACAGACTTGAGCTCAGCACTGATACAAGCCATTACTGCTGATTGTACAGAAGCTGTAGAATTTTTACTCTTCCTTGATGCAGATCCTAACTGCACCTCAGCAAATGAAACCACACCTCTTATTCTTGCCTGCAGGAACAATTCTATCAGCATCACTAAACTACTTCTCAAAGCTGAGGCAAATGTTAATGCACAAGACAAGTTAGATACTACTGCTCTGAAGATGGCATGTAGCTTTAAAATACCGAATGCACTTTTAATTGATCTACTAGTTCAATCTGGAGCTCAATTTGTCGTACCAGGTGAAATACAGTCGGCACTTGGAATTGCTGCACAGGAAGGTCACACAGATATCGTTCAGTATCTGATCAGTAAAGGTGCTCCAGTAAATGCACAGGGCATATACGGTGCAAATTCACTTATGTGTGGATGTTGGCACAAACATGCTGATACTGTACGCATTCTTCTTGATAATGGAGCTGATCCCAATATACAAAGCCAGGACAACAAAACGGCACTTCATATTGCTTGTTATAAGCAAATGACAGTAGGTGTGGACCTTCTTCTAGCATATGGAGCAGATCATAGTTTGCAAACCAAATATAAAACTACACCTCTCATGTATGCTTGCTACAAAGAAGGTAACCTCACAATGGATCCCTCCATTTTGATTCTGCTACTTTCAGCTGGTGCTGAGCCCAATATTCAAAATGATAAAGGTTCTACAGCTCTCACAGTTGCTGCTCATTTTGGCTATAAAGAAGGTGTTACAGTTTTGCTAAATGCAGGAGCACATGTAAATATTCAGAACAAATTTGGAATAACTGCTCTTCATGAGGCAGCTGAAGATGGATTCCTAGCTATCTCAGAACTTCTCCTAGCATCAGGTGCCCAAGCCTCACTCACTGACAATGATGGTATGACACCGCTTGACTATGCCCTTGATAACAACCATCACGATGTGTGCCAACTACTTCTTGCTAGCATAGACTCCGCCCCACTACCAGACGTGACCAAGAGCACAGACACTACCGAGCACAGACCACTACCACCTAGAAATACTGTTTCCAGCTCATTCATGACTGAAGCAATAGAACAAGAAGCAATACCTCAACACAGGCGAAGGCGCAGTCGAACAAGTCAACTCAGCAGTGCTTTCTTGACACTCGATCAGCTTCGATATGCTCTAGAGTATCCACTCTCACCAGCTGATACTATCAAACACCACCAAACTGACGAGGAGGAAGGAGAAGCAAACAAAGCTGAATCAGATAATTAAAAATAAAAAGATTGCTATCGAAATCAAAAGGATGTAGGGTCTACCACTGGTCCACAATGTAATCTAACAAGGAACAAGCATGGAATGGTAACACGATTGACTTGCTAACAGACCATAGATCCCTACATCAGTGGCTGCTGTGGCCTGACTATAGCTAGTTCAGCTACATTGTGTAGTTGCTGTTGACTGACACCTGACGTTCATTCAGCTTGTGACAAACATTGTACAGCCACTGATGTAGGGATCTATGGTCTGTTAGCAAGTCAATCGTGTTACCATTCCATGCTTGTTCCTTGTTAGATTACATTGTGGACCAGCGGTAGACCCTACATCCTTTTGATTTCGATAGAAATCTTTTTATTTTCTTGTTTGTGTCCTTTTTTCTTTTACATTGAAGTGTAGTTCAATATCATGCACGTACTGAGCCATCTTAGTCATGGTTTCCACCATTGGTTTAGTTCTCCAGTTGTCGGCGGCTTATCTTTATTATTAACAATTTTAAACTTGTAAATAATTGTACATATCAGCTCGCCTACGCATGCATGCATGCAGTGCATACGAGCCCCGCCCACACTTGTTTGTAGACCTGTAAGGCGGTTATAATTATTTGGCAAGCGCAGAATGGTGATCCTACACGAGCTTGCCATCGAAGACTCCAGACAAATATTTGTTCTCTGTGATCCATACGGCGTGGCGATACTCAAGCTAGTGCTTGGTCACGTGCGCTAACCACTGATTGGTCACGTGCGTATTGCGCAATCACAATAATGGCGTCTAACACTTAGCTGACAATGGATCACGATCGAGAATTCGCGGAATTTAGATCGCCGTTTCGCTAAAAACAAAGTTCAAAAGGCACCTGCCAGGAGAATTTCACGACTGTTCGTGGGTGTTTTGATCTCGGCATTGCTCGCGTAAAGGCGCTAGGCGCGCTGAAGAAAGAAGAAGAAAGAAGAAAGATGACGAAACTCGATTTTCACTGTTTCCAGGTTCGTCACTTTAGTAACAATTTCGAGCGATCTCCTTGCTACTGTAAGATGGGGCAACGCCAGAGAGCAGATCTAAGTGTCTTTGGTCGTATAAAATTCATCAACAGGCGAAATATCAGCGTTTGAACGCTAATACATTGTATGTAGCCGCCATCTTGTTTTCCCGTTCAACCCTACATAGGGAGACACTACCGTGTCTCCCTAATTAGAATTACTAGTGAATGTAAACATTGTTTGGGGCGAGCCTGAGCGAGAAATGTAATACTATATACAATGTATAAGACGTGAGTAATGAAGATGTCGATGTGCGAAGAGATGAAAGCAGCTAAGATATTGTGGTGGATGATGGGAGAGGGTATTTGACAACTCTTTCAGTTTTTGAACCAATGCTTTCTAGGATCGTAAAGAATGCGAACATAGAAAGTAGCTTATCTCGCAAGCGGCTAATGAATGCTCCGAAAATGGTTTATCGGTTTAATGACAGAAGTGTGATCTTCTCTGTGCAAGACATAACATGTTAACTGGTCAATGCAAGAGTGAAATTTTTTGTGCAAGAAAGTGAACAGTTCCTTAGCAGTATGTTATTCAATCTGTATCATTATTAATGTATTTATCATGATTCATTATTGTGAATTCCGTTTTGATCAACGAATGTTCATGTGAGCATTGAATTTGCTGACTTATTATATTATCTTGTGTTCATGTAATAAAATTTTGCTATTAATCAGTTCATGTATTCACATCTTCCTCATTATGATGAAAAATGTTCATATTAATTTTAACAATAATAGTCATGTGCTTATAGGGCTGTAGTGTTAACAATATGATATCTAGTTCCATTTGGCGGTCATGTAGTCACTGACTGTTGGCTAAACAACTGACTGAGTCGTTGATAAGGGAAAGGAGGACTAGTCTAAACAGAAGATCAGATAGTAGTCTTGAAGATGCACTGAACAAAGGTTAGTCCACAGGAGAACTCGTTTTGGCCAACATCAATTACGACCTTGTGCTCGAAGTCTTCCAGCCACTAATCCGTCGGTCTCCAGCTCTTGCACGCTCTGCATCGCACCGAGTGTGCAATACCAAAGTATCTCTGGAAACCTCCACCTCGTCGCGCCCATATGGTCCTTCCGATCAAGCTGTTCTCGCAACGGGCTACCACGGGACTCGCTCAGGCTCTCTGGAAGCTCCACCTTTTTGTCGGTCGCCCGTACCTTGCTCCACCTTTTTGTCGGTCGGTCGGTCGTACCTTCCGGTCAAGCTGTTCTCGCAACCATGGGGCTCGCTCAGGCTCGCCCCAATTAATTTTATGCTCAACAATATTTTCATTAATAATGTTCTACACTACACAAACTTGTTCAAATGCAATTTAAATCGACTGTGTTCGTGAACTATTGATCATAGTTGTAGTTCACTAGTTTGGATTATCATAATGCATGACTACAGTAAGTGGTGTGTTTCTAGTATCCCATACTTCTTGTGATGTTTTTAAAACCTCTTACATGGGACTATATAAACTGTTAATGATTCTGCTGATATGCTTGACAAATATTTATTGATTCTACAAGAACCTTATAGTATTTATAACCGCTTCAGTAACTCACAGTCACATAAGTGTTTGTAATGATGGTATGACACCGCTTGACTATATGAATGCCCTCGATAACAACCATCACTATGTGTGCCGAGTAATTCTTGCAAACATAGACTTTAACCTACTACCTACCAGCCGTGACCAAGAGCACAGACACTTCTGAGCAGAGACCACTACCACCTATAAATACTGTTTGCAGCTCATATTCATGACAAAATAAACTAGAAGCAATACCTCCACACAGGTGATCAAAGGCGCAGACAAAGTACAGCTGTGCTCTCTCCTCACTTTATCAGCTTTGGTATGGTCTAGAGAGTATCCATTCACACCATGCAGCTGTTTAACTATCAAATCACATCATCTGAAGCTACATGATGAGGAAGAAAAAATAAGGTCATACATTGTAATAGCTGAAGGTCATACATTGCAACATTGCAATGGAAAGGTAATAGCTGAAGGTTAGTAAATATTATACCGTGACTGTCAGTCAGTGTGCACATGTGTGGTAGTAAAAATTCCCTTTATCGCTTATCAATTCATGACCATAACCGCTCCACCCCTGCACACATTAGCTGCAGAATGTCTTCTTTGCCGGTCTCAAGTTCTGAGCTTTGTCTACTACATTTAATTTCTTAGAGAAGACAGCTCAAGTTGGGGTACATTTTGGGGCTGTAACTTATTATGGGCGTACCACGAGAAGATCTGTCACACATAGAGAAGCAGCTTTCTAACCAAGGATTGGCCCGATGTAGAGCAGAACTGTTCGACGTGTGGATGAAACGAACTCTCGATGCTTCGTGGGAAACATTCGCAGTAGCTCTGGAAAAATTAGGAGAAACTGTACTGGCTGAAAAAGTTCGTAAAGGATGCTCAGTGCTGCCCGCAGCTTCTACTGCTCATGGGTCTGACAAGTCTTGAACTTCATCCACAGTGCGAATAGAAAAGAGTCTTGTGATTGCCTTTTAAACATTGGAGAGAGAATTTGATCAGTGAAGGGGCTCCAGTGAATGCACTTGATAAACATAAAACTACTGCACTCATAAATGCTTGTTACTTTGAACATGCTGAAATCATTCATATTCTTCTCAACCATGGAGCTGATCCAAATATACAGGACAAGAAAAAAATTTCTGCAATTCACTTTGCTTGCTATAAACAGATGACAGTAGGTGTGGAGCTTCTTTTGGCATGTGGAGCAGATCACAGCCCACAAGATTTACACCTCTGTCTCGTTTTGCTTGTGCTAGAAAGTATTGCGCAATGGATCCACTATTCTAGTCATGCTGCTCTCAGCTAGCGCTGATCCCAATACTCAGCTAAGAATGGTTCCACAGCTCTCATGGTTGCTATGCAGCATGGCTACCAAAAAGGTGTTACAGTTTTGCTGAATGCCGGCAGATGCTATTGCATCTACTCAGGATCAACCGCTTTACACAAAGCAGCTAAGAAGGACTTTTTGTTCATCTCAGAACTTCTCCTAGCATCAGGTGCCTCACTAACAATGATGGTACGACACCGCTTGACTAACAACCATCACGATGTGTGCCAACTACTTCTTGCAAGTATGGACTCCGACCCAGCCATGACTGAGAGCACATGCAGACACTATACCACTACCGACCAGAAGCACTGACACTAGCTCATTCATGACTGACAAGAATTAACACCTATGAAAATGCAAACACAAACAAGTCAGTATGATACAGCCGGCAGTGCTTTCTCCACACTTGATCAGCTTAGATATGCTCTAGAGTATCCACTCTCACCAGCTGATACTATCAAACACCACCAGGATCAATCGATCTCGTCTGATATGGCTTCTCACAGGACAGGAGGAGCTTGTCAACCAAACCGGAAATGTCTACTAGCACTGAGCTTTGTCTTTCAAACTTCTTGGAGCAGACAGCAGAAGCTACTGATTGGTACTTGCTCGGAGCGTTTATGAACTTACCTCCCAAAGATCTCACACTCATAGAGAAGCAGTTCTCGAGCGGTGGACCTACGCGATGTAAAGCAGAACTGTTCAATGTGTGGACGAAGCGGACACCCAACGCCTCGTGGGAACTGATCGCAGCAGCTCTGGAGAAATCAGGAGAAACTGCACTGGCTGAAAATATCCGCAAAAGTTGCGTTCTGTCGACACTTGCATCTCAACCATCTGCTTTTGCCTCATCAACTGTAAGTGTAGTGCCGTTAGACAAGACCCTTGTTGTTTCCTTTTCAACATTGGAGAGAGAATTTGCTGTTATAGTCAAGAATCTTGAGGTGTTGGTGAAAAGAAAGAAGATATCACTAATGGAACTGGGAAGATTTTTGGATATTCGTCTCGATCTAGATGGAGAGTTAGCAAAAATTAATGATATTGACGATCTTCTCCAACAGATCCGACCACACTTCTGTTTATTCAACACTGTGATTCTGAAAGACATTGTAGAAGAGTTTGTAGGAAAGCCATTGAAAAAACAACTGGAGAAGTATGAGTGTGAACTAGAAAAATTCACCAAAATTGCCGAAATATCTCTCTTAGAGAAAGTTAAATTTCTTGATCAATCTAGCCCAGCAGATATGCCACAAGTCATCTTCAAGCTGGCCGGCTTCTGGCCCAGTGTAACTATCAAACGATTTCAGAGGTTCGTTGACCATGTATTTGAAGCCAACTCGAGTGCTCTTACTCACATTCGTGTGAAACAAGGCTGCATTTGTGTAACATGGTATTCTCGTAAATCAGCCATTGCATCTCTAGCTGCTCGAGCCCAAGAGAAGGTGCTGTTTATGCGACATGTTGGAGTTCTGAGTCTGAGCGTAGGAGACACTGTGATCCTGGAGCAAGAAGAAACAGAGGAAGAAGAAACAGACTTGAGCTCAGCACTGATACAAGCCATTACTGCTGATTGTACAGAGGCTGTAGAGTTTTTACTCTTCCTTGGTGCAGATCCTAACTGCACCTCAGCAAATGAAACCACACCTCTTATTCTTGCCTGCAGGAGCAATTCTATCAGCATCACTAAACTACTTCTCAGAGCTGAGGCAAATGTTAATGCACAAGACAAGTTAGATACCACTGCTCTGAAGATGGCATGTAGCTTTAAAATACCAAATACACTTTTAATTGAGCTACTAGTTCAATCTGGAGCTCAGTTTGTCGTACCAGGTGAAATACAGACGGCACTTGGAATTGCTGCACAGAAAGGCCACACAGATATCGTTCAGTATCTGATCAGTAAAGGGGCTCCAGTAAACGCACAGGGCATATACGGTGCAAATTCACTTGTGTACGCATGTTGGCACAAACATGCTGATACTGTACGCATTCTTCTTGATAATGGAGCTGATCCCAATATACAAAACCAGGACAACAACACGGCACTTCATATTGCTTGTTATAAGCAAATGACAGTAGGTGTGGAGCTTCTTCTAGCATATGGAGCAGATCATAGCTTGCAAACCAAACATAAAACTACACCTCTCATGAATGCTTGCTACAGAGAAGGTGACCTCACAATGGATCCCTCCATTTTGATTCTGCTACTTTCAGCTGGTGCTGATCCCAATGCTCAAAATGACATAGATTTTACAGCTCTCATAGTTGCTGCTCATTTTGGCTATAAAGAAGGTGTTACAGTTTTGCTAAATGCAGGAGCAAATGTGAATATTCAGAGCAAATTTGGAATGACTGCTCTTCACGAGGCAGCTGAAGATGGATTCCTAGCTATCTCAGAACTTCTCCTAGCATCAGGTGCCCAAGCCTCACTCACTGACAATGATGGTATGACACCGCTTGACTATGCCCTTGATAACAACCATCACGATGTGTGCCAACTACTTCTTGCTAGCATAGACTTCAACCCACTACCAGCCGTGACCAAGACCACAGACACTACCGAGCACAGACCACTACCACCTAGGAATACTGATTCCAGCTCATTCATGACTGAAGCAATAGAACAAGAAGCAACACCTCCACACAGGCGAAGGCACAGCCGAACAAGTCAGCACAGCGGTGCTTTCTCGACACTCGATCAGCTTCGATATGCTCTAGAGTATCCACTCCCACCAGCTGATACTATCAAACACCACCAAACTGACGAGGAGGTAGGAGAAACAATCAAACCTGAATCAGATAATTAGAATTATTTATTCTCAACAATATTTTCATTAATAATGTTTTACACACAAACTTGTTCGAACGCAATTGAAATCGACTTTATTAGAACATGTTGCTGACTACACAGATACTCAGGGGATTGTCCCTTGCATGCATTCCATCCAAACCGACCTCCTCCACACTGTGGTTGATGCATGCGTGGGTAGATTTTGGTCATGATGATTATTATAATGTACTCACTAGCATGCCGCAGTTATGGAGAGTTTCATGTTTGAGAACTATTGATCATAGTTGTGGTTCACTATTTTGGATTGTCATGACTACAGTAAGTGGTTTGTTTTCTGAGAATGATACTTCTTGTGATGTTTTTAAACTGTAACTATGCTGATTGCTAATTTTAGCAAACATTATAGGAATGAGTCTACAAGTACCTTACAATGTTTATAACTACTTCAGTTACTCAGTCACATAAGTGCATGTTTGTAATGATAAAATGACACCACTTGACTTAGCCTAGTGTCACAGCCTCGGTGTCACAACTGACTATAATGCCCTTGATAACAACCATTCAATTTGTGCCGACTACTGCTTCTTGAAAACATAAGACTTTAAGAGCACAGACACTACCAAGCACGGATCAATACCACCTATTAATACTGATTCCAGTTCATTCATGACAAAACCAATAAAAATCAAAGCACTGAACACCTCCATGCGAAGGTGCAGATAAAACAGCTGTGCTCTCTCCACACTTTATCAGCTTCGATATGCCCTAGAGAGTATCCACTCACACCGGCTGTTTAACTATCAAACCACATCAACTAAAGCTGCATGATGAGGAAGAAAAAAGGTCATACACATTAAATAATGATTATACGGTCTGTCAGTGTCTACATGACTTTTGTGTGGTAGTAAAAATTCCGTATCGCTATATCCTCATATCCCATGACAACAACCGTTCCACCACTGTACACATTAGCTGCAGAATGTCCTCGCCTGTCTCAAGTTTTGAGCTTTGTCTACTACATAGAGGAGACAGCTCAAGCTAGCGATTAGTACATGTTGGGGAGACGTACCTCATCAATAGAGAAGAGTCTTGTGGTTTCTTTTTCAACATTGGTGAGAAAATTTGCTGTTATAATAAAAAACCTTGTGACCTCCTTGGAGAGAAAACCAGTCTCATTGAAGGAGCTGAAAAGATTTTTAAACATTCGTCTTTACCTACAAAGTAAAGTAAAAAATTTTTAATAAAAAACTGAAAAGTGTAGGGATGACTCTTAAAAAAGGAAAGGAACAAGATGGGATGATGCTTGCAAAAGTAAAGGAACAAGATGGAATAATGCTTGCAAATGTAAAAGTCCCAAGTATCCCTACATCAGCGGCTTGCTGCGACGACGTGCAATTGACAAATGCGGAATCCTCTTCTTATACCTTTTACAACCGTCAATTACTTATCAGACCGTGTCCTCCAAAACACAGATACCTCTAGTTATTTACAACTGTCAACTACTTCATCGGACTGCATCCTCCAAACACAGCTACCTGCAGCTTATTTACAACTGTCAACTACTTCATCGGACTGCGTCCTCCTAAACACAGATACCTATTATTATAGTTATTCACAACCGTCAATTACTTCATCGGACTGCGTCCTCCAAACACAGATTCACAACCGTCAATTACTCCATCGGACTGCGTCCTCCTTCAAGCTGCTGATGTAGGGATACTTGGGACTTTTACATTTGCAAGCATTATTCCATCTTGTTCCTTTACTTTTGCAAGCATCATCCCATCTTGTTCCTTTCCTTTTTTAAGAGTCATCCCTACACTTTTCAGTTTTTTATTAAAAATTTTTTACTTTACTTGTTCCTGTTACTTTTTTGATCACTGTCAGTTTGAACTTATTAGTATGTTGATTCTATGTTAGATGTTATTTCATTCTTACAACTCTGTGAGCAGTATATAGATACTAGTCTAGCAGAGATGTGAACGTGCACAGCCTCTTGAGAGTAAGGAGTGTGGTTCAAATGTTTAATATTACCAATCACAAGAATAATCATTCATTGAAAGGTTTAAAATAGTTAAAGAGGTTGAGGACGCAGACAGCATAATGTCAAGTCCAGGTATGATTTGACAACATGATACTTGTTAGTATTGTAATGGATGAAGAAGAGACTAGCACTGACAATTCATCGATGCTGCGAGCCTAAATAGTAGGAGCACGCCTAGTAGAATCTTGTTGAAGTCAATATCACACTCACAGAGGCTTCTAGTCCTTTGCAACTTACGTTGCGTGGTGTAGGAACCCTACTGTGCGTAGAATCTTGCTGCCGGTAAGCAGGCTAGACACTCAAGTTGTTCACGTCCGTGTAAGTCAGCTTTAACCCGCCATCTGAAGCGTTAACGAACAGATCAGTGTTATTTAGGGTATAGTACTGGTTTAGACACATTTTCATACCTCTGGCTTGCGCGCTGAAGCGTCCAGAGCAGAGACAAAACGCAGTAGCGAGATAGCTGCAAAACCGATGTGGGCGGAGTTAATGATAAGAAGCGACAAGAGGGTTAATTAATGAAGTCGCTAGTCCAAAACGGTCCAAAAACCATGTTTTTCAAGGATTACTCGCTTCTGGTAGTGTTTGATGCCTATCTAAGAAGTAAGTGCACTAACCCTGATATATACACATGCGATGGTGCAGGTTTGGTAGTGATTCGTTCACTCAGGACAGTGCTATGCTTGTCAAAGAAGAAGAAGAAGAAGAAAGATGAACAATTCGCGTGGGCGGCAATTTTAGTTTACCACTTTAGAAACGTCTGCCAGCTTCGCCAATGGTATGTCCATGCTCAGAACAATCGCCTGATCAATCCTAGATGTCTAGAATCTCGAGAAACGCTATAACAGCGAAGATCTGCAAATTCTCTCTGTCTTGATTTTCGTCGTCAAGCAAGCAGTCTCGGCGACTTTAATAGACGTCCTACAAGCGCTTACACTTCAGAGTCACTTAGAGATAGTTAAAATGCAGTATAGATGTATAATAATAGAGATATGTGCGAAAACCCATTTTCAACATGAGTAGCCGCCATCTTAATTCGAGGTCATCCCTACATATCATTGCCGATCGGCAATGATAATAAAGAGTTATCACAAGTAGATAGCATCGATGACCTTATCCAGCAGATCAAGCCACACTTCTGTTTATTCAACACTGTGATTCTGAAAGACATTGTAGAAGAGTAGGAGAGCCATTGAAACAACAACTGAAGAAATGCGTAAGAACCCGGTGTGAACTAGAGAAATTCCCTGAAACTGCCGAAATATCTCTATTAAAGAAGGTTGAATTTCTTCATCAATCTACATAAATTATGCCACAAGTCATCTTCAAGCTGACCAGCTTCTGGCCCAGTGTTACTATCAAACGATTTCAGAGGTTCGTTGATCATGTATTTGAAGCCAACTCGAGTGCTCTTACTCACATTCGTGTGAAACAAGGCTGCATTTGTGTAACATGGTATGCTCGTAAATCAGCCATTGCATCTCTAGCTGCTCGAGCCCAAGAGAAGGTGCTGTTTATGCGACATGTTGGAGTTCTGAGTCTGAGTGTAGGAGACACTGTGATCCTGGAGCAAGAAGAAACAGAGGAAGAAGAAACAGACTTGAACTCAGCACTGATACAAGCCATTACTGCTGATTGTACAGAGGCTGTAGAGTTTTTACTCTTCCTTGGTGCAGATCCTAACTGCACCTCAGCAAATGGAAATACACCTCTCATTCTTGCCTGCAGGAACAAATCTATCATTATCGCTAAACTTCTTCTCAGAGCAGAGGCAAATGCTAATGCACTAGACGATTATGTTGTCACTGCTCTTAAGGAGGTGTGTAGCTCAAGAACACCAAACATGAACTGCTAGTTCAGTTCGGAGCTCAGTTTGTAATTGCAGATGAAAAAATACAGCCTTCACTCGAAATTGCTGCAATGCATGGTCACACAGACACATGGTTCAACTGCACTCATAGCTGCTTGTTACTTTGAACATGCTGAAATAGTTCATATTCTTCTTGATCACGGAGCTGATCCAAATGTGCAGGGCAAGAAAAACATCTCTGCACTTCACTTTGCTTGCTTTAAACAGATGACAGTAGGTGTGGAGCTTCTTCTTGCATATGGAGCAGATCATAGCTTACAAACTGAGATAGGATTTTCACCCCTTTTTTCGCTTGTGCTAGAAAAAATTGCACAATGAATCGATCCATTCTAGTCATGCTGCTCTCAGCTGGCGCAGATCCCAATACACAAGCTGAGGATGGTTTCATGGCTCTCATAGTTGCTGTGCAGCATGGCTACCAGGAAGGTGTTTCAGTTTTGCTAAATGCAGGGGCTATTGTATGTACTCAGGATCTATTTGGATCAACTGCTTTACACAAAGCAGCTATCTATGGATTCTTATCGATCTCAGAACTTCTCCTAGCATCAGGTGCCCAAGCCTCACTCACTGACAATGATGGTATGACACCGCTTAATTGACTATGCCCTTGATAACAACCATCACAATGTGTGCCAACTACTTCTTGCAAGCATAGACCCCAACCCACTACCAGCCGTGACCGAGAGCACAGACACTAGACTACTATTGACCAGAAGTACCGATTCCAGCTCATTCAAGACTGAAACAATAGAACAAGAATCAACACCCCTGCAGAGGCGAAGTCAAACAAGTCAGTACAGCAGTGCTTTCTCAAGACTCGATCAGCTTCGATATGCTCTAGAGTATCCACTCTCACCAGCTGATACTAGCAAACACCACCAAGCTGACGAGGAAGAAGAAACAAGAAAACCTGAATCAAAACGGATTTTGTAACAATGATTTGCGCACAACATTGCTTATACAAATATCTAAACTCTGTGTTCAACACAACTGAAATCAACTGTTTTCATGTCAGTGGTAATGTAGATTGCAGGTCTTCGTAGGGCTCAAGTGAGTCAATTTGTGCATTCCTTTCTCTGCACAAATACTACCGCGTGCACGTATAGTTATTATAGTTAATGCGTAGGCTCTCTTCTGATACGGCTTCTCACAAGAGATCAGACAGGAAATGTCTACTAGCACTGAGCTTTGTCTTTCAAACTTCTTGGAGCAGACAGCAGAAGCTACTGATTGGTACTTGCTCGGGGCGTTTATGAAATTACCTCCCAAAGATCTCACGCTCATAGAGAAGCAGTTTTCGAGCGATGGACCTACGCGATGTAAAGCAGAACTGTTCAATGTGTGGATGAAGCGGACACCCAATGCCTCGTGGGAACTGATCGCAGCAGCTCTGGAGAAATCAGGAGAAACTGCACTGGCTGAAAATATCCGCAAAAGTTGCGTTCTGTCGACACTTGCATCTCAACCATCTGCTTCTGCCGCATCAACTGTAAGTGTAGTATTAGACAAGGGCCTTGTGGTTTCCTTTTCTACATTGGAGAGAGAATTTGCTGTTATAGTCAAGAATCTTGAGGTGTTGCTGAAAAGAAAGAAGATATCGTTAATGGAACTGGGAAGATTTTTGGATATTCGTCTCGATCTAGATGGAGAGTTAGCAAAAATAAATGATATTGACAATCTTCTCCAACAGATCCGACCACACTTCTGTTTATTCGACACTGTGATTCTGAAAGACATTGTAGAAGAGTTTGTAGGAAAGCCATTGAAAAAACAACTTGAGAAGTATGAGTGTGAACTAGAAAAATTCACCAAAATTGCCGAAATATCTCTCTTAGAGAAAGTTAAATTTCTTGATCAATATAGTTCAGCAGATATGCCACGCGTCATCTTCAAGCTGACCGGCTTCTGGCCCAATGTAACTATCAAACGATTTCAGAAGTTCGTTGATCACGTATTTAAAGCCAACTCAAGTGCTCTTACTCACATTCGTGTGGAAGGAGGCTGCATTTGTGTAACATGGTATGCTCGTAAATCAGCCATTGCATCTCTAGCTGCTCGAGCCCAAGAGAAGGTGCTGTTTATGCGACATGTTGGAGTTTTGAGTCTGAGTGTAGGAGACACCGTGATCCTGGAGCAAGAAGAAACAGAGGAAGAAGAAACAGACTTGAACTCAGCACTGATACAAGCCATTACTGCTGATTGTACAGAGGCTGTAGAGTTTTTACTCTTCCTTGGTGCAGATCCTAACTGCTCCTCAGCAAATGAAACCACACCTCTTATTCTTGCCTGCAGGAACAATTCTATCAGCATCACTAAACTGCTTCTCAGAGCTGAGGCAAATGTTAATGCACAAGACAAGTTAGATACCACTGCTCTGAAGGTGTTATGTAGCTTTAAAATACCGAATAAAATGATAATTGATCTACTAGTTCAATCTGGAGCTCAGTTTGTCGTACCAGGTGAAACATGGACGGCACTTGGAATTGCTGCACAGGAAGGTCACACAGATATCGTTCAGTATCTGATCAGTAAAGGGGCTCCAGTAAATACACAGGACATACACGGTGCAACTTCACTTATGTACGCATGTTGGCAAAAACATGTTGATACTGTACGCATTCTTCTTGATAATGGAGCTGATCCCAATATACAAGACCAGAACAACAACACGGCACTTCATATTTCTTGTCGTAAGCAAATGACAGTAGGTGTGGAGCTTCTTCTAGTATATGGAGCAGATCATAGCTTGCAAGAAAAAAATAAAAATACACCTCTCATGAATGCTTGCTTCAAAGAAGGTGACCTCACAATGGATCCCTCCATTTTGATTCTGCTACTTTCAGCTGGTGCTGATCCCAATGCTCAAAACGATAAAGATTCTACAGCTCTCATGGTTGCTGCTCATTATGGCTATAAAGAAGGTGTTTCAGTTTTGCTAAATGCAGGAGCAAATGTGAATATTCAGAACAAATTTGGAATGACTGCTCTTCATGCGGCAGCTGAAGATGGATTCCTAGCTATCTCAGAACTTCTCCTAGCATCAGGTGCCCAAGCCTCACTCACTGACAATGCTAGTATGACATCGCTTGACTATGCCCTTGATAACAACCATCACGATGTGTGCCAACTACTTCTTGCTAGCATAGACTCCGCCCCACTACCAGCCATGACCGAGAGCACAGGCACCAGTGGAACACATGTAGAGGACACTGACTTAAGCTCATTCATGGCTGAAGCAATAGAACAAGAAGCAACACCTCAACACAGGCGAAGGCGCAGCCTAATAAGTCAGCACAGCAGTCCTTTCTCTACACTCGATCAGCTTCGATATGCTCTAGAGTATCCACTCTCACCAGATGATACTATCAAACACCACCAAGCTGACGAGAAGGAAGGAGAAACAAACAAATAATTTAAAAAAATTATGCTCAACAATAATCACATTAATAATGTTTATACCACGCAAACTTGTTCAAGGAATTGACTGTATTACAACATGTTGCAGACAACACAGATACTCTGGGGAGTGTCCCTTGCATTCCATCAAAACTAACCTGCTCCACACTGTGGTTGATGTATGCGTGGGTAGATTTAGACCATGATGATTATTGGGGCGAGCCTGAGCGAGCCCCACATTGATGGTGATGTGTGTCCCACGTCGCGGGGAATGTTTGTATATATGTATGTATCTGGCCGCGTGGTGCGTTTGTCCGCCTCCTATGTTCCCGAGAACACGCCTATTCAATCAATAACACCACCTAGCGCACGTGATCAATGGACACCTTCCAGATGAAACAAACGTTCGCAAATCAGTGTATTCCAGGTCCAGGAATGGACGACGAGAAACATAATAGCTGTGCTAAGTTGCTACCAATTAAGAAGCGGAATCCAGAAGTCTAGAAGGCTGGTGCAAGAATTCAAACGGCGGGAGATGGCTCGTGACGATCGGTAATCGACATGCAAGCTTCAGGCCTGCCGTCACGCTACTATTAATGTCTGATTGCAGTTGCTTTCCGTACTGCTGCTGCTGATATGCTCAGGCTCGCCCCCTGCATTTTATAAATGTACTAGTTATAATGTATTCACTAAGCATGCAGTTATGGAAAGTTTATCTTTTGAAGAATCATGTTTGACATAGTTGTGGTTCACTATTTTGGATTATCATGACTACAGTAAGTTAGTTAGACTAAGTTAGACAAACATTGAGTCTACAAGTACCATACAGTACTTCAATTACTCACAGTCACATAAGTGTTTGTAATGATGATATGACACCGCTTGACTATGTCATTGATAACAACCATTCGATTTGTGCCGACTACTAATTCAAGCAAACATAAGACGTACTTTAAGAGTACAGGTGTAGACACTACCGAGCACGGATCAATACCACCTATAAATACTGATTTCAGCTCATTCATGACAAAAGCAATAAAAATAGAAGCACTGAACACCTCCACGGAAAGTTGCAGACCAAGTACAGCTGTGCTAGCACTCTCCTCACTTCATCAGCTTTGATATATGCTCTAGAGAGTATCCACTAATACCGGCTGTTTAACTATCAACTGAAGCTGCATGATGAGGAAGAAAAATCAAGGTCATACTTTAAACATGGTCTGTCAGTGTCTACATGTGTGGTAGTAAAATTTCCCTGTATCGCTAAATCCTTATCAATGCATGACCACAACCGCTCCACCCCTGTACACATTAGCTGCAGAATATGTCTTCTTTGCCGGTCTCAAGTTCTGAGCTTTGTCTACTCAATTTCTTAGAGGAGACAGCTCAAGTTAGCGATTGGTACATGTTGGGGCTGTATATGGGCGTACCACGAGAAGATCTGTCACACATAGAGAAGCAGTTTTCGAGTCATGGATCAGCCCGATGCAGAGCAGAATTGTTCGACGTGTGGATGAAACGAACTCTCGATGCTTCGTGGGAAACGATCGCAGTAGCTCTGGAGAAATTAGGAGAAACTGTACAGGCTGAAAAAGTTCGTAAACGATGCTCAGTGCTGGCCGCAGCTTCTGCTGCTCACGGGTCTAACAAGTCTTGTACTTCACCCACAGTGCGAATAGAAAAGAGTCTTGTGATTTCCTTTTCAACATTGGAGAGAGAATTTGCTGTAATAATAAAAAATCTTGAAATGTCCTTGGAAAGAAAACCAGTCCAATTGATCGAACTAAAAAGATTTTTAAACACTCGTCTCGACCTAGATAAGGAGTTATCACAAGTAGATAGCATCGATGACCTTATCCAGCAGATCAAACCACACTTCTGTTTATTCAACACTGTGATTCTGAAAGATATTGTAGAAGAGTTTGTTGGAGAGCCATTGAAACAGCAGCTGAAGAAATACGAGTGTGAACTAGAGAGATTCACTGAAACTGCCGAAATGTCTCTCTTAGAGAAAGTTAAATTTCTTGATCAATCTTGCTCAGCTGTTATGCCACGAGTCATCTTCAAGCTGACAGGCTTCTGGCCCTGTGTTACTATCAAACGATTTCAGAGGTTCGTTGATCATGTATTTGAAGCCAACTCGAGTGCTCTTACTCACATTCGTGTGAAACAAGGCTGCATTTGTGTAACATGGTATGCTCGTAAATCAGCCATTGCATCTCTAGCTGCTCGAGCCCAAGAGAAGGTGCTGTTTATGCGACATGTTGGAGTTCTGAGTCTGAGCGTAGGAAACACTGTGATCTTGGAAGAAACAGAGGAAGAAGAAACAGACTTGAGCTCAGCACTGATACAAGCCATTACTGCTGATTGTACAGATGCTGTATAGAGTTTATACTCTTCCTTGGTGCAGATCCTAACTGCACCTCAGCAAATGGAAATACACCTCTCATCATTCTTGCCTGCAATAACAATTCTGTCAGCATCGCTAAACTACTTCTCAAAGCTGAGGCAAATGTTAATAAACAAACCAATGATGGTGTCACTGCTCTTAAGATGCTGTGTAGTTTAAGAACACTAAACATAGATTTAGAAGAACTGCTAGTTGAGTTCGGATCTCAATTTATAACTCCAGATGAAAAAATACAGCCAGCACTTGAAATCGCTATAATACATGGTCACACAGATATTGTCCAGTATCTTGTCAGTAAAGGGGCTCCAGTGAATGCACATGATAAACATAAAAGTACTGCACTCATGATAGCTTGTTGCTCTGAACATGCAGATATCATTCATATTCTTCTCAACCATGGAGCTGATCCAAATATACAGGTCAAGGAAATTGTTCTGCACTTCACTTTGCTTGCTATAAACAGATGACAGTAGCTGTGGAGCTGCTTCTCGCATATGGAGCAGATCACAGCTTACAAACTGAGACAGGATTTACACCCCTTTTTTTCGCTTGTGGTAGAGAAAATCGCACAATGAATCCATCCATTCTAGTCATGCTGCTCTCAGCTGGCGCTGATCCCAATGTTCAAGCTGAGGATGGTTACACGGCTCTCATGGTTGCTGTGCAGGATGGCTACCAGGAAGGTGTTTCAGTTTTACTAAACGCAGGGGCTATTGCATCTACTCAGGATCAATTTGGATCAACTGCTTTACACAAAGCAGCTAAGAATGGATTCTTGTCTATCTCAGAACTTCTCCTAGCATCAGGTGCCCAAGCGTCACTCACTGACAATGATGGTATGACACCGCTTGACTATGCCCTTGATAACAACCATCACGATGTGTGCCAACTACTTCTAGCAAACATGGACTCCAACCCACTACCAGCCGTGATCGAGAGCACAGACACTAGACCACTACCAGCCAGGAGCACTGATTTCAAGACTGAAACAATACAACAAGAATCAACACCTCTGCAAAGCCGAAGACAAACAAGTCAGCACAGCAGTGCTTTATCTACACTCGATCAGCTTCGATATGCTCTAGAGTATCCACTCTCACCAGATGATATTATCAAACACCACCAAGCTGACGAGGAAGAGGAAACAAAAACACCCAAATCAAATAATTAAAATTTTGTAACAATGATTTGCTCACAACATAATTGCATTAATTACGAATATCTAAATTGTGTTCAACACAACTGAAATCAAGTGTCTTTGGTAATGTGGATTGCAGGTCATAGTAGGGCTCACTGAAGTGAGTCAAGCGGCTCACAATTTGAGCATACCTTTCTCTGTACAAATACCACTGCATGATAGTCACGGTTATTAGCATGCGTAGGCTCTCTTCTGATAGTACGGCTTCTCACAAGAGGAGTTTGTCTATCAAACCGGAAATGTCTACTGGCACGGAGCTTTGTCTTTCAAACTTCTTGGAGCAGACAGCGGAAGCTACTGATTGGTACTTGCTCGGAGCGTTTATGAACTTACCTTCCAAAGATCTCACGCTCATAGAGAAGCAGTTTTCGAGCGGTGGACCTACGCGATGTAAAGCAGAACTGTTCAATGTGTGGGTGAAGCGGACACCCAATGCCTCGTGGGAACTGATCGCAGCAGCTCTGGAGAAATCAGGAGAAACTGCACTGGCTGAAAATATCCGCAAAAGTTGCGTTCTGTCGACACTTGCATCTCAACCATCTGCTTCTGCCGCATCAACTGTAAGTGTAGTGCCGTTAGACAAGGGGCTTGTGGTTTCCTTTTCAACATTGGAGAGAGAATTTGCTGTTATAGTCAAGAATCTTGAGGTGTTGCTGAAAAGAAAGAAGATATCATTAATGGAACTGGGAAGATTTTTGGATATTCGTCTCGATCTAGATGGAGAGTTAGCAAAAATAAATGATATTGACGATCTTCTCCGAGAGATCCGACCACACTTCTGTTTATTCAACACTGTGATTCTGAAAGACATTGTAGAAGAGTTTGTAGGAAAGCCATTGAAAAAACAACTGGAGAAGTATGAGTGTGAAATAGAAAAATTCACCAAAATTGCCGAAATATCTCTCTTAGAGAAAGTTAAATTTCTTTATCAATCTAGCTCAGCAGATATGCCACAAGTCATCTTTAAGCTGACAGGCTTCTGGCCCAGTGTAACTATCAAACGATTTCAGAGGTTCGTTGATCATGTATTTGAAGCCAATTCGAGTGCTCTTACTCACATTCGTGTGAAACAAGGCTGCATTTGTGTAACATGGTATGCTCGTAAATCAGCCATTGCATCTCTAGCTGCTCGAGCCCAAGAGAAGGTGCTGTTTATGCGACATGTTGGAGTTCTGAGTCTGAGCGTAGGAGACACTGTGATCCTGGAGCAAGAAGAAACAGAGGAAGAAGAAACAGACTTGAGCTCAGCACTGATACAAGCCATTACTGCTGATTGTACAGAGGCTGTAGAGTTTTTACTCTTCCTTGGTGCAGATCCTAACTGCACCTCAGCAAATGAAACCACACCTCTTATTCTTGCCTGCAGGAACAATTCTATCAGCATCACTAAACTACTTCTCAGAGCTGAGGCAAATGTTAATGCACAAGACAAGTTAGATACCACTGCTCTGAAGATGGCATGTAGCTTTAAAATACCGAATACACTTTTAATTGATCTACTAGTTCAATCTGGAGCTCAGTTTGTCGTACCAGGTGAAATACAGACGGCACTTGGAATTGCTGCGCAGGAAGGCCACACAGATATCGTTCAGTATCTGATCAGTAAAGGGGCTCCAGTAAACGCACAGGGCATATACGGTGCAAATTCACTTATGCATGCATGTTGGCACAAACATGCTGATACTGTACGCATTCTTCTTGATAATGGAGCTGATCCCAATATTCTAGGCCAGGACAACAACACAGCACTTCATATTGCTTGTTATAAGCAAATGACAGTAGGTGTGGAGCTTCTTCTAGCATATGGAGCAGATCATAGCTTGCAATGCAAAGATAAAACTACACCTCTCATGAATGCTTGCTATAAAGAAGGTGACCTCACAATGGATCCCTCCATTTTGATTCTGCTACTTTCAGCTGGTGCTGATCCCAATGTTCAAAATGATAAAGATTCTACAGCTCTCATAGTTGCTGCTCATTTTGGCTATAAAGAAGGTGTTACAGTTTTGCTAAATGCAGGAGCAAATGTAAATATTCAAAACAAATTTGGAATGACTGCTCTTCACGAGGCAGCTGAAGATGGATTCTTATCTATCTCAGAACTTCTCCTAGCATCAGGTGCCCAAGCCTCACTCACTGACAATGATGGTATGACACCGCTTGACTATGCTCTTGATAACAACCATCACGATGTGTGCCAACTACTTCTTGCTAGCATGGACTCCAACCCACTACCAGCCGTGACCAAGATCACAGACACTACCGAGTACAGACCACTACCACCTAGAAATACTGATTCCATCTTATTCATGACTGAAGCAATAGAACAAGAAGCAACACCTCCACACAGGCGAAGGCGCAGTCGAACAAGTCAGCACAGCGGTGCTTTCTCTACACTCGATCAGCTTCGATATGCTCTAGAGTATCCACTCACACCAGCTGATACTATCAAACACCACCAAACTGATGAGGAGGAAGGAGAAACAATCAAACCTGTATCAGATAATTAGAATTATTTATTCTCAACAATATTTTCATTAATAATGTTTTACACCACACAAACTTGTTCGAACGCAATTGAAATCGACTGTATTAGAACATGTTGCTGACAACACAGATACTCAGGGGAGTGTCCCTTGCATGCATTCCATCCAAACCGGCCTCCACACTGTGCATGGTTGATGAATCCGTGGGTAGATATAGACCATGATGATTATTATAATGTACTCACTATAGCAGTTATGGAGAGTTTTATCTTTTGAAGAATTATGTTTGAGAACTATTGATCATAGTTGTGGTTCACCATTTTTGGATTACAGTAAGTGGATTGTTTCTAGTATCTCATACATTTGTGATGTTTTTAAAAACTCTTACATGTGACTATATAAACTGTTTACGGTACGCTGATAAGTTAGACAAACATTGAGTCTACAAGTACCATACAGTATTTATAATCACTTCAGTTACATAAGTGTTTGGAGTGATGGAATGACTATGCCATTGATAACAACCATCTGATTTGTGCCGAATACTGCTTCTAGCAAACATAAGACTTTAAGAGCACAGAAACTACCGAGCATGAACCATTACCACCTATTAATACTGATTCCAGCTCATTCATGAGCTGGAATCAAAACAATAAAATTAATAGAAGCACTGAACACCTCTATGCGAATTTGCAGACAAAGTACAGCTTTGCTCTCTCCTCCCTTCATCAGCTTTGATATGCTCTAGAGAGTATCCACTAATACCGGCTGTTTAACTATCAACTGAAGCTGCATGATGAGGAAGAAAAATCAAGGTCATACTTTAAATATGGTCTGTCAGTGTCTACATGTGTGGTAGTAAAATTTCCCTGTATCGCTAAATCCTTATCAATGCATATCGCATGACCACAACCGCTCCACCCCTGTACACATTAGTTGCAGAATATGTCTTCTTTGCCTGTCTCAAGTTCTGAGCTTTGTCTACTCAATTTCTTAGAGGAGACAGCTCAAGTTAGCGATTGGTTCATGTTGGGGCTGTATATGGGCGTACCACGAGAAGATCTCTCTCACATAGAGAAGCAGTTTTCGAGCCATGGATCAGCCCGATGCAGAGCAGTGCTGCCCGCAGCTCCCACTGCTCACGGGTCTAACAAGTCTTGTACTTCATCCACAGTGCGAATAGAAAAGAGTCTTGTGATTTCCTTTGCAACATTGGAGAGAGAATTTGCTGTAATAATAAAAAATCTTGAAATGTCCTTGGATAGAAAACCAGTCCAATTGATCGAACTAAAAAGATTTTTAAACACTCGTCTCGACCTAGGTAAGGAGTTATCACAAGTAGATAGCATCGATGACCTTATCCAGCAGATCAAACCACACTTCTGTTTATTCAACACTGTAATTCTGAAAGACATTGTAGAAGAGTTTGTTGGAGTGCCATTGAAACAACAGCTGGAGAAATATGAGTGTGAACTGGAGAGATTCACTGAAACTGCCAAAATGTCTCTCTTAGAGAAAGTTAAATTTCTTGATCAATCTTGCTCAGCTGTTATGCCACAAGTCATCTTCAAGCTGACCGGCTTCTGGCCCAATGTTACTATCAAACGATTTCAGAGGTTCGTTGATCATGTATTTGAAGCCAACTCAAGTGCTCTTACTCACATTCGTGTGAAACAAGGCTGCATTTGTGTAACATGGCATGCTCGTAAATCAGCCATTGCATCTCTAGCTGCTCGAGCCCAAGAGAAGGTGCTGTTTATGCGACATGTTGGAGTTCTGAGTCTGAGCGTAGGAGACACTGTGATCCTGGAGCAAGAAGAAACAGAGGAAGAAGAAACAGACTTGAACTCAGCACTGATACAAGCCATTACTGCTGATTGTACAGAGGCTGTAGAGTTTTTACTCTTCCTTGGTGCAGATCCTAACTGCACCTCAGCAAATGAAACCACACCTCTTATTCTTGCCTGCAGAAACAATTCTATCAGCATCACTAAACTACTTCTCAAAGCTGAGGCAAACGTTAATGCACAAGACAAGTTAGATACCACTGCTCTGAAGATGGCATGTAGCTTCAAAATACCGAATACGCTTTTGATTGAACTACTAGTTCAATCTGGAGCTCAGTTTGTCGTACCAGGTGAAATACAGACGGCACTTGGAATTGCTGCACAGAAAGGCCACACAGATATCGTTCAGTATCTGATCAGTAAAGGGGCTCCAGTAAACGCACAGGACATATTAGGTGCAACTTCACTTGTGTACGCATGTTGGCACAAACATGCTGATACTGTACGCATTCTTCTTGATAATGGAGCTGATCCCAATATACAAAACCAGGACAACAACACAGCACTTCATATTGCTTGTTATAAGCAAATGACAGTAGGTGTGGAGCTTCTTCTAGCATATGGAGCAGATCATAGCTTGCAAACCAAACATAAAACTACACCTCTCATGAATGCTTGCTACAGAGAAGGTGACCTCACAATGGATCCCTCCATTTTGATTCTGCTACTTTCAGCTGGTGCTGATCCCAATGCTCAAAATGACATAGATTTTACAGCTCTCATAGTTGCTGCTCATTTTGGCTATAAAGAAGGTGTTACAGTTTTGCTAAATGCAGGAGCAAATGTGAATATTCAGAGCAAATTTGGAATGACTGCTCTTCACGAGGCAGCTGAAGATGGATTCCTAGCTATCTCAGAACTTCTCCTAGCATCAGGTGCCCAAGCCTCACTCACTGACAATGATGGTATGACACCGCTTGACTATGCCCTTGATAACAACCATCACGATGTGTGCCAACTACTTCTTGCTAGCATAGACTTCAACCCACTACCAGCCGTGACCAAGACCACAGACACTACCGAGCACAGACCACTACCACCTAGGGATACTGATTCCAGCTCATTCATGACTGAAGCAATAGAACAAGAAGCAACACCTCCACACAGGCGAAGGCACAGCCGAACAAGTCAGCACAGCGGTGCTTTCTCGACACTCGATCAGCTTCGATATGCTCTAGAGTATCCACTCCCACCAGCTGATACTATCAAACACCACCAAACTGACGAGGAGGTAGGAGAAACAATCAAACCTGAATCAGATAATTAGAATTATTTATTCTCAACAATATTTTCATTAATAATGTTTTACACACAAACTTGTTCGAACGCAATTGAAATCGACTTTATTAGAACATGTTGCTGACTACACAGATACTCAGGGATTGTCCCTTGCATGCATTCCATCCAAACCGACCTCCTCCACACTGTGGTTGATGCATGCGTGGGTAGATTTTGGTCATGATGATTATTATAATGTACTCACTAGCATGCCGCAGTTATGGAGAGTTTCATGTTTGAGTAATATTTCATAGTTGTGGTTCACCATTTTGGATTGTCATGACTACAGTAAGTGGTTTGTTTTCTGAGTATGATACTTCTTGTGATGTTTTTAAACTGTAAGTATGCTGATTGCTAATTTTAGACAAACATTGTAGGAATGAGTCTACAAATACCTTACAATGTTTATAACTACTTCAGTTACTCAGTCACATAAGTGCATGTTTGTAATGATAAAATGACACCACTTGACTTAGCCTAGTACCTCGGTGTCACAATTGACTAAAGAAAATAAAAAGATTTCTAACGAAATCAAAAGGATGTAGGGATAAAGAAATCTGCTACTGGTCCACAATGTAAACCAACAAGGAGCAAGCATGGAATGGTAACACGATTGACTTGCTAACAGACCATAGATCCCTACATCAGTGGCTGTACATAACATTTTGACTATACTATAATTATTTTGTCACAAGCTAACCAATGCATGTCAGGTGTCAGTCAATAGCAACTAGCAGAACTGCTGTAGTCAGCCACTGATGTAGGGATCTATGGTCTGTTAGCAAGTCAATCGTGTTACCATTCCATGCTTGCTCCTTGTTGGTTTACATTGTGGACCAGTAGCAGATTTCTTTATCCCTACATCCTTTTGATTTCGTTAGAAATCTTTTTATTTTCTTGTTTGTGTCCTTTTTTCTTTTACAGTGAGTTTCAAATTTTTGGTGCAGTTCGAATTCGGCAAGATAATGTATCTCTTTTTTGTTTCCATCATTGGTTTGGTTTGCTTTTCTTGATAATTGCTTTTTAACTTGTAGCTCCTAAATGGTGAAACTAGCTCATGCATTCATGCATGCTGCAGCCTGGATGCACAGCATACGAGCCCCGCCCACTCTGGTTTAGAATTTTCTGTATGGCTGTGATACTATCTGGCAAGCAGCAGAACGGTGATACTACACGACCTTACTCTGTGAGTTGTTTTTCGAAGACTCCAGACGCCAATATGCGCTCTCCATATGGCGATACTCTACATGTGTGTTTGGTCACGTGCGTATTACGTAATCACAATAATGGCGTCAAACACTTAGCTGACAACTGTTCGTGATCGTGAGCTCGTCAAATGTATATCGTCGTTTCGCTAAAAAGTAAGTTCAAAAGGCACATGCCAGGAGAATTTCACGACTGTTCGTGGGTGTTTTGGTCTTGACACTGCTCGCGTAAAGGCGCTAGGCGAGTGGAAGAAAGAAGAATAAGAAAACGAAGATGACGAAAGTCGATTTTCACCGTTTCCAGGTTCGTCACTTTAGTAACAATTTCGAGCAATCTCCTTGCTACTGTAAGATGGGGCAACGCCAGAGAGCAGATCTAAGTGTCTTTGGACGTATAAAATTTATCACCAGGCGAAATATCAGCGTTTGAACGCTAATACATTGTATGTAGCCGCCATCTTGTTTTCTCGTTCATCCCTAGCCCTACATACATAGGGAGACACTACCGTGTCTCCCT
The DNA here is from genome assembly GCA_964017065.1 of Haliclona indistincta. NCBI lineage: Eukaryota > Metazoa > Porifera > Demospongiae > Haplosclerida > Chalinidae > Haliclona > Haliclona indistincta. Next base: position 7,809,798 of record OZ024790.1, read on the forward strand.
AACACTACCGTGTCTCCCTAATAATGCCCTTGATAACAACCATTCAATTTGTGCCGACTACTGCTTCTTGCAAACATAAGACTTTAAGAGCACAGACATTACCAAGCACGGATCAATACCACCTATTAATACTGATTCCAGTTCATTCATGACAAAACCAATAAAAATCAAAGCACTGAACACCTCCATGCGAAGGTGCAGATAAAACAGCTGTGCTCTCTCCACACTTTATCAGCTTTGATATGCTCTAGAGAGTATCCACTCACACCGGCTGTTTAACTATCAAACCACATCAACTAAAGCTGCATGATGAGCAAGAGAAAACAAGGTCATACATTAGATAACTAGGCACCGAAGGTGCTTATGCCTCGGTGAAATGTTATGCATACATGCCTGTCTGCAAATACGCTGAACTGAAATACACAAGCTGTAATAAAAGTCTGCTGTTGCTAGTTGAACACTATGTTAGTGGCTAACAACTTATAAAAACATATATACACAGTAAAATTAAACTGCAGTTGTTGTACCTTTCTGTACAGCAATCACAATGCAGTATAATAGCTATGCAATCAGAAGCCAATCAGTGCTGACCACTAATTCAACTGGGCGTGTCTATAATGTTCAGGGCACAGCACGTACAACGAGCGAGATAGCGTCCATAACTTGCTTGCACAATTTCTTTACACATACGATGTAACCTATCAGCTTCTAGGCATTCAACTGTGAATAGTTTTGTCTACGGAGAACTCTAGATCGCCAGCAACGGCCATCGATCGCGAGGTAAGCAAAGCTACGCCATAACTCGAGAACACAGCTTCATATACAAGTCTGCCGTGCTGTTCTGAAGTAAAGGCGAACTCACTAGCTGTAAGGCAGCCAGCAATAGACAATTTGTCTTTACATCAACAACTAGATCGCCAGCCGGCGATCGCGAGGTAAGCAATCACGCTATAACTCACGAACAGAGCCTTATAACCAAAATCCTTACAATTCATTTTCAAGCAAATATCGACTTTAGCTTGTGTTGCACGTTTCAGCGCTTAGTTTTCAGCGAGCGACGAGAAATCCTGCCGACAGACAGACAGATACATACACAGATACACAAACAGACTACCGGCCGGCCGTATGCCCCGTGGCTCCGCCCACCGAGGCATAAGGTAACTCGGGGTATTTTGGAATACTCTTTGGAATTCTTCGCTGGTAAATATGCTGTGTAATGTTTCGGAAACTTTAACTACACAGCAAGCTTCAGCCACCTTCGGACTATGTGCTTACTGAGTTTGGTAGCTATCCGTTCTTGCTGTCGTTCTCCAGAGCGGTCAGAGCAAGTGCTACTAGAAAATAGGTTATTTAGGGTAATTCGGAATAGTCCGTGTATTTCCCGTGTAACCTGATTTTAGTGCAGCCACGAGTGATGTGACTTCAGCTGTGACTGTGTTCAGCATGATTTCAGGTATTGTGCATGTTGCATGATGATGGATCTGTGATTTGTGCGTTTCTTTCTGTCCTAGGTTGCTCCATACTTCACTTCCCGTGTAGAATGGTTGCTGGGATGTTGTACATCTTGCAGAGGATATTTTGCCACTCCTTGAATATCTTGACAGCTGTTTCAAGCTGCAGTATTGTCTGCTTTGCTTTTTGGATTGTTATAAATACGAATTTCAACTCCCCACACGCCTTTGTTTACAAGTATTATATGGTTTCTGCATTAAATATTTGTGTTAATGCATTATTTTCTAATAATCTAGCAAACAGAATTTCATCAAATCGCCGTTGTAGAGTCTCTGCTACCTGGTGCACACTTTGATCTTTGTCTAACTTCAAGAGATACCAGTGATCCCAGTACACAGCAAAGTTTCACTCGGTAGCTAGCATGGAGGCGTGGCTAGTCGTGTCAACACTTTCCATTCTTACACCGCGAATGACTGCGTACTGCAGCCAAGCGAGTGCTCGTTGCAGAGCCAACAGATGCACCTACCTCGTGGTGAAATAGTTTATCCAGGCGATCTGTAGATTTACAGTAGCTGGGGTCAATACCGGAATCATTCCGAATTACCCGGTATTCCAAAATACCCCGAGTTACCTTAATAATCGGTCTGTCAGTGTTTACATGACTTTTGTGTGGTAGTAAAAATTCCTTATTGCTAAAACCTTGACAACAACCGCTCCACCCCTGCACACATTAGCTGCAGAATGTCCTCACCGGTCTCAAGTTCTGAGCTTGGTCCACTCAATTTCTTAGAGGAGACAGCTCAAGTTAGCGATTGGTACATGTTGGGGCTGTATATGGGCGTACCACGAGAAGATCTGTCACACATAGAGAAGCAGTTTTCGAGCCATGGATCAGCCCGATGCAGAGCAGAACTGTTCGATGTGTGGACGAAACGAACAACCAATGCCTCGTGGGAACTGATCGCAGCAGCTCTGGAGAAAGTAGGAGAAACTGTACTGGCTGAAAAAGTTCGTAAACTATGCTCAGTGCTACCCGCAGCTTCCGATACACTTGAGTCTAAAATCAAAAACTCATGTACCTCATCAATTGTAAAGATAGAGAAGAGTCTTGTGGGTTTTTTTTCAACATTGGAGAGAGAATTTGCTGTTATAGTGAAAAACCTTGAGACCTCCTTGGAGAGAAAACCAGTCTCATTGAAGGAGCTGAAAAGATTTTTAAATACTCGTCTTGACCTACATAAAGAGTTATCACAAGTAGATAGCATCGATGACCTTATCCAGCAGATCAAACCACACTTCTGTTTATTCAACACTGTGATTCTGAAAGACATTGTAGAAGAGTTTGTAGGAAAGCCATTGAAACAACAGCTGAAGAAGTACGAGTGTGAACTAGAGAAATTCACTGAAACTGCCGAAATGTCTCTATTAAAGAAGGTTGAATTTCTTGATCGATTTAGCTCAGCAGACATGCCACAAGTCATCTTCAAGCTGACTGGCTTCTGGCCCAGTGTTACTATCAAACGATTTCAGAGGTTCGTTGATTATGTATTTGAAGCCAACTCGAGTGCTCTTACTCACATTCATGTGAAAGAAGGCTGCATTTGTGTAACATGGTATGCTCGTAAATCAGCCATTGCATCTCTAGCTGCTGGAGCCCAAGAGAAGGTGCTGTTTATGCGACATGTTGGAGTTCTGAGTCTGAGCGTAGGAGACACTGTGATCCTGGAGCAAGAAGAAACAGAGGAAGAAGAAACAGACTTGAGCTCAGCACTGATACAAGCCATTACTGCTGATTGTACAGACGCCGTAGAGTTCTTACTCTTCCTTGGTGCAGATCCTAACTGCACCTCAGCAAATGAAACCACACCTCTTATTCTTGCCTGCAGGAACAATTCTATCAGCATCGCTAAAATGCTTCTCAGAGCAGAGGCAAATGTCAATGCACAAGACAAGGAGCGGTTTTCTGCTCTTAAGGTGGTTTGTAGTTTAGAAACACCAAACAAAGCTTTAGTGGAGCTACTAGTTCAATACGGAGCTCAGTTTGTCATACCGGGCGAAAGGATAATGGCACTTGAAATTGTTGCAAAAAATGGTCACACAGATATTGTCCAGTATCTGGTTGGTGAAGGGGCTCCAGTGAACGCACAGGATAGAAACGGTGCAACTGCACTCTTATATGCATGTTATAAAAAGCAATCTGAAATTGTATCTTTTCTTTTAAATCATGGTGCTGATCCTAATATGCAGGACAAGTGCAATAACACAGCACTTCATATTGCTTGCTATAATCAGATGACAGTAGGTGTGGAGCTTCTTCTCACATATGGAGCAGATTATAACTTGCAAAGCGATGATAAATCGACACCTCTTATGTATGCTTGCTTCAAAGGAGGTATGGATCCCTCCATTTTGATTCTGCTACTTTCAGCTGGTGCTGATCCCAATGCTCAAAACGAGAAAGATTCTACAGCTCTCATAGCTGCTGCTCATTATGGCTACAAAGAAGGTGTTACAGTTTTGCTAAATGCAGGAGCAAATGTGAATATTCAGAACAAATTTGGAATGACTGCTCTTCATGAGGCAGCTGAAAATGGATTCCTAACTATCTCAGAACTTCTCCTAGCATCAAATGCCCAAGCTTCATTAACTGACAATGCTGGTATGACACCGCTTGACTATGCCCTTGATAACAACCATCACGATGTGTGCCAACTACTTCTTGTTAGCATAGACTCCGACCCACTACCAGCCATGACTGAGAGCACAGACACCAGTGGAACACATGTAGAAGACACTGACTTAATCTTATTCATGAATGAAACAATTGAAGAAGAATCAGAACTATTGTTCAAAAGGGAAGGTCAGTACAGCAGTGCTTTCTCCACACTCGATCAGCTTCGACATGCTCTAGAGTATCCACTCTCACCAGCTGATGCTATCAAACACCAGCAAGCTGACGAAGAAGAAGAAACAAGAGAACCTGAATCAAGTAATTAAAATTTTGTAACAATGGCAACAACAATCGCATTGATTTTTATACAAAATAATATCTATACCACATAACTCTGTGTTCAAACACAACTGAAGTCAACTGTCTTTGTCAGTGGTAGCATAGATTGCAGGTGGTGCCCTAGCAGCATGGCAGCTCAATTTGCGCATACCTTTCTCTGCACTAAATTTACTAAGTTACTATAATTTTGCATACTTAATTGTTACTTATATTTTTCTATGGTAACAAGAGAGTTGGTATCTGCATGTGTAGGCTCTCTTCTAATACGGCTCCTCATGAGGACCTCGTCTACCAAACTGGAAATCAAAAGGAGCGCTCACTCTATACGTTCCTGTCTGTACATGTATGCAATTGCATCTGCAAATTGAACATAGCAAGCTACAGTGGAAGTTGTGGAACCTCTCAATGTGCCTCAAATATGGATTATGTGGACACCGCATTTGATTCCAAGCCAATACTGTTTAACAACCCTTAAAATCAGGACACCTTCCTAATAAGGACACTATCTATGCCCCCCTGGATGTCCGGATTAGAGAGGTTCAACTGTAGCACTCGACTGCGTTAGACAGTCTTGAAGAAAGAACATAACCGCTTTGAGAAGTTGACTTTAAACTATCTTGTGTACGTAGTTGCTAATGATGCTAGAGAAAGAAAAGCTACACCTGACTCATCCTGTGGTGAGGTGGATGATGACACTATAGTAGAAGTGCTTGCTGCGTGCTTGCTTGTGTAAGTTGAGAGGACCATGCTAGAGTGGTAGTCAGTTGAGAAGAGTGAGTGTGTGGTACTCATGAGGATTCTTGTTGGTTCTCTAGTGACACTACTTGATAATGTGAGCAGTACTGAGCTAGTGGTTAATGCCGGCTTGATGAGTAAATCAGTGGTGTGCTAGCCTGGAGCGGGCCTCCTGCACGACAAGAATGATACAAGAGATACACTGGGTTTGTAAGGAGTGAGTATTCTAGTACAACAGACCAAAACAGCATCAGAGGTATGATCACGCTGTGAAGGGTTTGTGTGAGTGCAGTCAAGAAGAGCAGCTTCATTCCCATCACACTGAACAAGGTCCAGGACCAAATCCTTCCCCGTAAGATGATGTTTGAGCACTGAGCTGACATGAATATTTGGATTGTGAGGTATTTCATTACTTTTATAAAAGCATTACCTTGACTGTCATATCCTAGTTGTCTGCATACCACTCTATAGCATCAGGTATATTCCAGAAGTTATCACAAACAGTGCTCCATACTCCATTGATGCATACCCACACTGTTCCTCTACCTGGTCTATCACCACCAGTTAGCCTCACACCACTCTCTGGAGTACAGAACACTACATAGCAAAATTTGATCAAATAACTATAAAATAATTATATATTAGCATAGAGCACTCCAATCCAACATCTTGCTTGTGAGTGCAGTGGTTCTCAGTGAGTAGCATGTACTCCATAATCCCCTGTTCTTTACTGTCACAATTGACAAGTCTGGTCTACTACCTCATTGTCCATATTATGATATGGTAGGAGACTGAGTACAATAGCACATAGTACCATGGATAGAAAATTATTCACTGTCTTGAGTAGATGTTAATACCTGCATCAGGATAGCCCAGATGTCTGCAGGCTACTTGAGAAGCTGTGGTTCTAAAGAAAGCATCACACTTTGTGCCCCACACAAGCATATCAATAGTGGAGGTGAAACATATCTCCAAGGTGCCTGCTCTTGAAGTTGATTTTTGGCCTACCAGTGACAACAATGACAACCAACAGTCAATTTTTTTGCAAAAGGATCAGTTTCAATTGAGAAATGTTACTCCAGTCTGTAGAAGGTTTTTGGAGCTCCAGCAAAATTTTGGGAGTGGTAACAGTATTTTTACGAGCCTGAGCGAGTTCTGACTCTTCGGTTAAAACGAACGTCATGTCATGGCAAAGTCGTTTCCTCGTTTCGTTTCCAATAAAAGTGTCCTTGGATTCATTCACAACAGTTTAATAGGTTAATATTGCAGCATGTCCAGCATGGCGAACTCTGAAGATTACCATCAAATCGTGAAGAACAACTTCTTCGATATCGTCGAGGCAATTGCCGACAGTGGTGCGTCTACAGTCGAAAAGATAGCCAGTGACCTCTTCTCGCACGATCTTATCACCACTGCTGATGAACAGGCAGTGCTGAGCCCTGGAAGCCTCTCTCCCTTTCAGCTTGTAGCTCGATTCATGATTCCAGTGCTCAATAATACTAAGCAGGCTGAAGCGTACAAGAAACTTCTACAAGTACTCCGCAAACATAATGAACTAAACGCCATCGCAGTAACACTGGAAGAAGAAGCTAATTACAAAGGTATTATTAATGTAGATATCATGCCTAATGCAGCTTAATAACTGAGTGCAGTGTGAAAGTGGTTCAATCTAGTCATTTCATAGAGGGAGCTAGTATTATACAACGATTTTCATTTTTTTGATCCAGTGGGCATGCATGGAGAAGAGAGCTAACTATTCTACACGATTTTATATTTTCACAAAAAGTGTTGCATTGTCAGAGTTTTGGTCAGTACACTGATTTCCAGTTAAGTTGAGCCGGAAATAGATGCAGGCATGCAGGTAGTCCTTTCACATCATAACAAGGATGTGCTGCCTATTAAAAAGTTGCACTTTTGCATCAAAATAATTATACTAGACCTCACTGTACTATACTATCTCATCTCTGCGATATCCTGTACTGAATTAAGGATAAAGGATGGACTTCCACATTGCAATCATGACCTTGTTATGTGGAAGCTGTGTGACGTTTGTTAATTTTGCAGGTCACAGTGACGAACATCTTGAAAGCAAAACACGTCATAATGATATTATTAGTCAACACATGATGGTGACTAATGACCAGGATAACAGACATCCTGCTCCAATAACAGCACTGGATGTTATGTATGGAGCAGAAACTCCACTGGAGAGCGGCATCTACATCTGTTATTCAACATCAAAACATGGACCCCCAATCACTAACATCCAGGTGTTTGCTGGGAAAAGGAAAGAGTTTCCCATCCAGGATGGATATGAAAGAATCGCAAAAGATTTAAACCAAGGAGCAGAGGGAAAGTACATATACCTGTGCTATACAACTTGCACTGCTTTCCCTCCTGTGACCGCCATTAATGTAATACATGACGACACTGCACACGTGTACCCAGAGACGGCAGAATGGACTCGCATAGGACAAAACTGTTCCGAAGGGACACATGCTACTGAACATACATACGTAATATTTAAATATTAAATATTTACAAGACTGTAATTACATATCTGTTCCACAATCAGTGTAGCTGTCAGCCGGGTATCTTGTCCGGGTGTCCTCTGTGCTTTGGTCTACAAGGCTATTGTTACTTTGTTGGTTTCTTTGCATGCTGGGTCGTTGTTCCTCACTTGGTAACTGCTTTACAATACTGAATTGGTTGTCTTCGAAGTCTTTCTGAGCGGCACAGCATGAGTTCTCAGTATGGTCGTAAAATTCAATGTCAATCTGTGATGATGAGTCAAGTGATATTGGGATGACGTTGGTTGATAGTCTAGAATATGGTCCATATTGAGAAGTTTGTCTTTTTAACTTACTAAGAAAGAGTGAAAAGAGTGTAATAGATAGTGAGAAAGGAAGAGGAAGGAAGGAAGACAATAGGGGGGAATAGAGATAGAATTGAAAACTTGCTGTTCGTATAGACTCACCAGTAAGCTCCAATGATGACCAGTACAGCTGTTAAAATGACCAATATAATAACCACAGCTGATGATGCTCCTATTATTAATGACTGATTCGGGGGCTCCTTCGCCAATACACCAGCACTACTGCTGACGAGCACTGATGAAGAAAGCTGTGTGGTTTGTAGAGGAACAGTGGTTGGTGTAGTATGAAAGCTTGCAATCACTAGCATTGAAGAAGAAAATGCTGCCTTAGAGAGAGTAGATGTAGTTGGCTTCAATTGTTCTTGCGTAATTGTCAATGATGTGAAAAGCTGTGTAGGAGTAACTGTCGACGTCGGACCAAGTGATTCAAATGTTGTAAACACAGCTTTTGCTGTTGGAAAAGACAAAAGATGTTGCTGTAATGAGCTAGATGATGGTGCTACAACACTTTTGGTAAAGGATGGAAGCTGTAGTTCCATTGAGCTAGATGCACTTTTGGTAAAGGATGAAGGCTGTTCCTGTGAGGTGGATGTTAGCACTACATCAAGCGTACTTGTAGAAAAAGAGTGATGAGTAGAAAGTACCTGTGCTTGAGTAGTTGTCATGAAGGCTGTTGTCGCTAGGGCTTTACTTGAGGAAGATGTGAGTAGGAGAGAGCTAGTCCTTGCTGTAGTCATGGTTACAGAGTAGTGTAGCGATGTAGGTGTGTTTTGACTAGCTGGTATTGTTGTTGTTTCGGGTAATAGACTGGAATGATGGTTATCTGTTGGCATGATGAACAGTATAGACCAACCACTAGAAACAATCCTTACCAATGTAGCAGCTAACTCCAGCATCAGAGCTGTGATCACAATGTGAGTTATTTGTGTGAGTGCAGTCAAGAAGAGCAGCCTCATTCCCATCACACTGAACATAGTCCAGTAGAATAGGACCAAATCCTTCACCATAAAATGCACTAGCATATGCTTGAGCACCTACAACAATAGCATGAATAATGATATAAATTGGAGTGGAAAATGAACCAACAATGTCTAACAATGTTTATAATAATAATCATTATAGCATTACCTAGACCATCATATCCTAGTTGTCTGCACACCACTCTAGCGTCAGGTATATTCCAGAAGTTATCACAAACAGTGCTCCATACTCCATTGATGCATACCCACACTGTTCCTCTACCTGGACTATCACCACCAGTGAGCCTCACACCACCCTCTGGTGTACAAGGAGCTGCAGGAGGAAATGACAACAATATTCATAGTTGGTCAGTTGTTCATAACACATTCTAACATGTGCTTGGAATAAAATTCATAGAGATAATATCAGACGTTCTCACCAGTGCAATCCACACCAGCATCTTCACTGTGAACACAGTTGTTCTCATAATTTAGATGACAGTCCATAATCCTCTGTTCTGCACCATTACATATAATAGTTCCTAAATGAACTGGTCCACTTTCCTGCCCAAAATATGCTGCTCTCTGTGCAACTGCACCTGCAAATTGCAAGTTATTACACTTCCTGACTAGCTACACGCACAGGTCTAAGCATGCATTCAAGATTCCAGTGAAATATAGTCTCATTATAATTATTCTAAACTGCTATATCAAGTTGATACATTTTAACACATTCAGCACAAGCCAAGTCATAGTGAAGACCCTTCCACAACTCACATTGTACACACCACACTAGCTGCGGAAAAAATTGTTATAGGACCATGCCTTAATTTGCAATGATGCTGCTTGCAGCAGGAATTTGAATCCAATATGCCTCTCTGCCTTGTGTAATACAAGGAAGAGAGGCATAGGATGTTGCACACATCTTGCATTTGCATGTTATAAGCTAGTTGTTAATGCTCTACTCATAGTGGATTTGGTATAACAGTATGCAGTTAAAACAAACTTTTCTGAGCACAAAATCACAACATAAATTTTGGAAAGTGAGTAAAACCGCGTTTACACTGCTGTAGACATCTCAGCCAAGTTTGTTTATTTTTGATAATTATATTTTAGGTCATACGTGCTTATGAAACCATGCATGCTTATTATATTAATATCAACAAAAAGAATAAACCTAAACTAGAATGGCGCGGTTCTGAAGAGCATGGTATAATACTGTGGTTAGACAACCAAATCAGCACAATGGTTACTTTCACATTATTGGATTTTGCACTTGTGATTTTATGAAACACTTGACCAAAATTCAATAATGTTTATCCTTCATTGAAAAGCTAGTTGTTATCAATACCTGAGGCAGGATAGCCTAGTTGTCTACAAACCACTTGAGCTGCTGTGGTGCCCCAAAAATTATCACACACAGTGCCCCATGTTGAGTCCAGACATATCTCCACTGTGCCCTCTCTTGCTGTTGATCCTCCTACCAGGCGCAGGGCACCATTACTGGTACAGCTCTGGGCTGCAGCGAAAGAGACAAAGCGGTCAAAGGGAAAGGTTTGGTGGTGCTAACAACTTACCGGAAGTTTCAGTAGCAAGAAAAAATTCTACAGCATGATAAAACACATGATGACAAATCGACAGCTCAAATAGAGACACTACCTGAGACTATGACCAGCCATAACACAAGTGAACGCATTTCTGTTTGGTACGAGTGACTTGAGCTGCAGCCAACCGAACGGTACGGTCACTGGCGCGAAACTGGCCGAAATAATTATACGTGGGCGTTGCAGAAAGAGAGCCGGAGCGAGCAAGTTCTTCTGCCTTACGCATAATACAGCAATAACAGGAAAATTAAAAAGATTTCTATCGAAGTCAAAAGGATGCAGGATTTTGAAATTTACCACTGGTCAACAATGCAAACTAGTTACGTAGAATAATTTTATTGTCTATGCTATTAAAAAGTCGCACTTTTGCATCAAAATAATTATACTAGACCTTACAGTACTGATATCTTGTACTTAATTGAGGATATAAGATGGACTTCCACATTGCAATCATTACCTTGTTATGTGGAAGCTGTGTGACGTCTGTTAATTTTACAGGTCACAGTGACAAACATCTTGAAACACTTCATAATGATATTATTAGTCAACACATGATGGTGAATAATGACCTGGATAACAGACATCCTGCTCAAATAACAGCGCTGGATGTTGTGTATGAGCAGAAACTCCACTGGAGAGCGGCTTTCACAAGATTCCAGTTAATCTGAACGCCAGTTGTGGTAAAGGACCCCACATCTACATCTGTTATTCTACATCAAAGCATGGACCCCCTATCACTAATATCCAGGTGATCGCTGGGAAAAGGAAAGAGTTTCCCATCCAGGATGGATATGAAAGAATCGCGAAAGATTTAAACCAAGGGGCAGGGGGAAAGTACATATACCTGTGCTATTAGGGAGACACGGTAGTGTCTCCCTATGTAGGGTTGAACGAGAAAACAAGATGGCGGCTACATACAATGTATTAGCGTTCAAACGCTGATATTTCGCCTGGTGATGAATTTTATACGTCCAAAGACACTTAGATCTGCTCTCTGGCGTTGCCCCATCTTACAGTAGCAAGGAGATCGCTCGAGATTGTTACTAAAGTGACGAACCTGGAAACGGTGAAAATCGAGTTTCGTCATCTTCGTTTTCTTCTTTCTTCTTTCTTTCTTTCTTTCTTCTTTCTTTCTTCCACTCGCCTAGCGCCTTTACGCGAGCAGTGCCGAGACCAAAACACCCACGAACAGTCGTGAAATTCTCCTGGCATGTGCCTTTTGAACTTAGTTTTGAGCGAAACGGCGATAGAAATTCCGCGATTTCTCGATCATAATCCATTGTCAGCTAAGTGTTAGACGCCATTAATAATTATAGTGATTGCGCAATACGCACGTGACCAAGCTGTGGTTAGCGCACGTGACCAAGCACAAGCTTGAGTATCGCCACGCTGTATAGATCACGGAGAACACATATTTGTCTGGAGTCTTCGAAGAACGGTAAGCTAGCAAGCGCAGAATCACCATTCTGCCTTGCCAAATAATTATAACTCCCGTAAACAAGTGTGGGCGGGGCTCGTATGCACTGTATTCATGCATGCGTAGGCGAGCTGATATCTACAGCATAAGAATTATTAAGCTACAAGTTTAAAATTGTTAATAATAAAGAAAAGACATCAACAACAGAAAACCAAACCAATGGTGAAAGCAAAGATGGCACAGTGATATTGAACTGCACTTCACTGAAACAGAAAAAATGACACAAACAAGAAATTAAAAAGATTTCTATCGAAATCAAAAGGATGTAGGGTTGTGAAATCTACCACTGGTCAACAATGTAAACTAACAAGGAACAAGCATGGAATGGTAACACGTTTGACTTGCTAACAGACCATAGATCCCTACATCAGTGGCTGTACATAAGCTGTCACAAGCTGAATGCACGTCAGGTGTCAGTCAACAGCAACTAGCTGAACTAGCTATAGTCAACTACAGCAGCCACTGATGTAGGGATCTATGGTCTGTTAGCAAGTCAAACGTGTTACCATTCCATGCTTGTTCCTTGTTAGTTTACATTGTTGACCAGTGGTAGATTTCACAACCCTACATCCTTTTGATTTCGATAGAAATCTTTTTAATTTCTTTACAACTTGCACTGCCTTCACTCCTGTGACCGCCATTAATGTAATACATGACGATACTGCACACGTGTACCCGGAGACGGCAGAATGGACTCGCATTGGACAAAACTGTTCAGAAGGGACTCGTGCTACTGAACATACATACGTAATATTCAAATATTAAATATTTACAAGACTGTATTTACATATCTGTTCCACAATCAGTGTAGCTGTCAGCTGGGTATCTTCGGTCCTCTGTGCTTTGGTCTACAAGGCTACTGTTACTTTGTTGGTTTCTTTGCAAGCTGGGTCGTTGTTCCTCACTTGGTAACTGCTTTACAATACTGAATTGGTTGTCCTCAAAGTCTTTCTGAGTGGCACAGCATGAGTTCTCAGTATGATCGTAAAATTCCATGTCAATCTGTGATTGTGAGTCAAGTGATATTGGGATGATGTTGGTAGATAGTCTAGAATATTGTCCATATTGTGAAGTTTTTCTTTTTGACTTACTGAAAAGAGAGTGAGAAAGAAAGGGAAGGAAGGAAGGAAAGAGAGAGAGATAGAAATGAAAACTTGCAGTTTGTATAGACTCACCAGTAAGCTCCAATGATGACCAGTACAGCTGTTAAAATGACCAATACAATAACCACAGCTGATGATGCTCCTATTATTAATGACTGATTCAGGGGCTCCTTCACCAATACACCGGCACTACTGCTGACAAGCACTGATGAAGAAAGCTGTGCAGTTTGTAGAGGAACAGTGGTTGGTGTGGTATGAAAGCTTGCAATCACTAGCATTGAAGAAGAATATGCTGCCTTAGAGAGAGTAGATGTAGTTGGCTTCAATTGTTCTTGCGTAGTTGGCTTCAATTGTTCTTGCGTAGTTGTCAATGATGTGAAAAGCTGTGTAGGAGTAACTGTCGATGTCTGACCATGTGATTCAAAGGTAGTAACTACAGCTTTTGCTGTTGGAAAAGACAAAAGATGTTGCTGTAGTGAGCTAGATGATGGTGCTACAACACTTTTGGTAAAGGATGGAAACTGTTGTTCCATTGAGCTAGATGCACTTTTGGTAAAGGATGGAAGCTGTTCCTGTGAGGTGGATGTTAGCACTACATCAAGCGTATTTGTAGAAAAAGAGTGATGAGTAGAAATGACCTGTGTTTGAGTAGTTGTCACGAAGGCTGTTGTCGCTAGGGGTCTACTTGAGGAAGATGTGAAAAGGAGAGAGCTATATAGTCCTTGTTGTAGTCATGGTTACAGTGTAGTGTTGTGTTATAGGTGTGTTTTGACTAGCTGGTATTGTTGTTGTTCCGGGTAAAAGACTGGAATGATGGTTATCTGTTAGCATGATGATTAGCAGTATAGACCAAGCACTAGAAACAATCCTTACCAATGTAGCAGGCTACTCCAGCATCAGAGCTGTGATCACACTGTGAGTGGTTTGTGTGAGTGCAGTCAAGAAGAGCAGCCTCATTACCATCACACTGAACATAGTCCAGTAGAATGGGACCAAATCCGTCACCATAAAATGCACTAGCATATGCTTGAGCACCTACAACAATAGAATGAATAATGATATAAATTGCAGTGGGAAATGAACCAACAATGCCAAACAATGTTTATAATAATAATCATTATAGCATTACCTAGACCATCATATCCTAGTTGTCGGCACACCACTCTAGCATCAGGTATATTCCAGAAGTTATCACAAACAGTGCTCCATACTCCATTGATGCATACCCACACTGTTCCTCTACCTGGTGTATCACCACCAGTGAGCCTCACACCACCCTCTGGTGTACAAGGAGCTGCAGGAGGAAATGACAACAATATACATAGTTGACACATTCTAACATGTGCTTGGAATGAAATTCATAGAGATAATAGCAGACATTCTCACCAGTGCAATCCACACCAGCATCTTCACTGTGAACACAGTCGTTCTCATAATTTAGATGACAGTCCATAATCCTCTGTTCTGCACCATTACATATAATAGTTCCTAAATGAACTGGTCCACTTTCCTGCCCAAAATATGCTGCTCTGAGTGCAACTGCACCTGCAAATTGATCATAATAACAAGTTATTACAGTTCCTGACTAGCTACACGCAGTCTAAGCATGCATTCAAGATTCTAGTGCAATAGTCCCATTATGACTATTCCGCTAAACTGCTATATCAAGTTGATACTTTTTAACACATTCAGCACAAACTAATGAAGACCCTTCCACAACTCACACTGAGCACACCACACCAGCAGCGGAAAAAATTGTTTTAGGACCATGCTTCAATTTGCAACGATACTGTTTGAGCAGGAATTTGAATCCTGTGCCTCTCGTCCTGGTGCAATACAAAGAAGAGAGGCATAGGATGGTACATTTGGATGTTACAAGCTAGCCTTTAATGCTCTACTCATAGTGGATTTGGTGTAACAGTATGCTGTTAAAACAAACTTCTCTGAGCACAAAATCACAACATAAATTCTGGAAAGAGAGTAAAACCGCGTTTACACTGCTGTAGACATCTCAGCCAAGTTTGTTTTTGTTGTTTATTTTTGATAGTTATATTTTAGGTCATACGTGCTTATGAAAGCATGGCTTACTAATATCAACCAAAAGACTAAACCTAAACTAGGATGGCGCGGTTCTGAAGGGCATGGGTTAGACAACCAAATCAGCACAATACTACAGTGGTCACTTTCACAGTATTGGATTTTTCACTTGTGATTTTATGAAACACTTGACCAAAAATCAATAATGTTTATCCTTCATTGAAAAGCTAGTTGTTATCATTACCTGAGGCAGGATAGCCTAGTTGTCTACAGACCACCTGAGCTGCTTTGGTGGCCCAAAAATTATGACACACTGTGCCCCATGTTGAGTCCAGACATATCTCCACTGTGCCCTCTCTTGCTGTTGATCCTCCTACCAGCCGCAGGGCACCATTACTGATACAGCTCTGGGCTGCAGCGAGAGAGACAAAGCGGTCAAAGGGAAAGCTTTGTGGTGCTAACAGCTTACCGGAAGTTTCAGTAGCAAGAAAAAATTCTACCGGCAGCATGATAAAACACATGATGACAAATCGACAGCTCAAATAGAGACACTACCTGAGACTATGACCAGCCATAACACAAGTGAACGCATGTCTGTTTGGTACGAGCGACTTGAGCTGCAGCCAACCGAACGGTACGGTCACGCGAAACTGGCCGAAATAATTACACGTGGGCGTTGCAGAAAGAGAGCCGGAGCGAGCAAGTTCTTCTGCCTTACGCATGATACAGCAATAATAAAAATTAATGTCGGGCATTGTACTGGTCCATTTTGTTCCTCCCACATGCATGAGAGCGTAACTCTTGTCACAGACCTTGAAATACCTGTCACATTCACAGTGCTTGCTGCGATGACGAGCAACTGACAAATGCGGAATCCTCTCCCTATACTTTTTACAACCGTCAATTACTTAATCGGACTGCGTCCTCCAAACCACAGATACCTCTAGTTATTTACAACTGTTGACTACTTCGGACACTTCATCGGACTGCGTCCATCGGACTTCATCGGACTCCATCGGACTTCATCGAACTGTGTTCAAGCCGCTGATGTAGGGATACTTGGAACTTTTACATTTGCAAGCATCATCCATCCCATCTTGTTCCTTTACTTTTGCAAGCGTCATCCCATCTTGTTCCTTTACTTTTTCAAGCGTCATCCCTGCGTCATCCCTACATTTTTTAGTAAAACTTTTTTACTTTACTTGTTCCTGTTACTTTTTTGATCTTATTAGCTGTATTCTAGCTATGCTAGCTTTTATTTCCTTTTTACAACTCTGTGACCTCAGTGTCCTCTTCTCGCACGATCTTCTCACCACTGCTAATGAACAGGCAGTGCTGAGCCCATGGCCAGGAAGTCTCTCTCCCTTTCAGCTTGTAGCTCGATTCATGATTCCAGTGCTCAATAATACTAAGCAGGCTGAAGCGTACAAGAAACTTCTAGAAGTACTCCGCAGACATAATGAACTAAACACCATCGCAGCAACACTGGAAGAAGAAGCCAACAAAGGTATTATTGGTGTACTGAGATATCATGCCTAATGCAGCTTAATAACTGAGGGCAGTGTGAAAGTGGGTCAATCCAGTCTAAAAAATTGAGCTAGTATTATACAACGATTTTCATATTTTGATCCAGTGGGCATGCATGTAGAGAGATAACTATTCTACATGATTTTCTATTTTCACAAAAAGTGTTGCATTGTCAGAGTTTTAGTCAGTACACTAATTTCCAGTTAAGTTGAGCCGGAAATAGATGCAGGCATATATACAGGTGGTCCTTTCACACTATAACTTAAACAAAGATGTCCTGCCTATTAAAAAGTCACACTTTTGCATCAAAATAATTATACTATACTAGACCTGACTGTACTATGCTATCTCATCTCTGTGATATCCTGTACTGAATTAAGGATAAAGGATGGACTTCCACATTGCAACCATGACCTCATTATGTGGAAGCTGTGTGACGTTTGTTAATTTTACAGGTCACAGTGACGAACATCTAGAAAGCACAACACGTCATAATGATATTATTAGTCAACATGGCGGTGAATAATGATCAGGATAACAGGCATCCTGCTCCAATAACAGCACTGGATGTTGTGTATGGAGCAGAAACTCCACTGGAGAGCGGCTTTCACAAGATTCCAGTTAATCTGAACGCCAGTTGTGGTAAAGGACCCCACATCTACATCAGTTATTCTACATCAAAACATGGACCCCCTATAACTAACATCCAGGTGATCGCTGGGAAAAAGAAAGATTTTCCCATCCAGGATGGATATGAAAGAATCGCGAAAGATTTAAACCAAGGAGCAGG
Source organism: Haliclona indistincta (assembly GCA_964017065.1). Lineage (NCBI taxonomy): Eukaryota > Metazoa > Porifera > Demospongiae > Haplosclerida > Chalinidae > Haliclona > Haliclona indistincta. The sequence goes on from OZ024790.1 coordinate 7,827,367, forward strand.
GGGAAAGTACATATACCTGTGCTATACAACTTGCACTGCTTTCCCTCCTGTGACCGCCATTAATGTAATACATGACGACACTGTGCACGTGTACCCGGAGACGGCAGAATGGACTCGCATTGGACAAAACTGTTCCGAAGGGACACCTGCTACTGAACATACATACGTAATATTCAAATATTAAATATTTACAAGACTGTATTTACATATCCGTTCCACAATCAGTGTAGCTGTCAGCTGGATATCTTCGGTCCTCTGTGCTTTGGTCTACAAGGCTACTGTTACTTTGTTGGTTTCTTTGCAAGCTGGATCGTTGTTCCTCACTTGGTAACTGCTTTACAATACTGAATTGGTTGTCCTCAAAGTCTTTCTGAGCGGCACAGCATGAGTTCTCAGCATGATCGTAAAATTCCATGTCGATCTGTGATTGTGAGTCAAGTGATATTGGGATGACGTTGGTAGATAGTCTAGAATATGGTCCATATTGAGAAGTTTGTCTTTTTGACTTACTAAGAAAGAGAGTAATAGATAGTGAGAAAGAAAGAGGAAGGAAGGAAGACAATAGAGTGGGAAGGAAGGAAAGAGAGATAGAATAAACACTTGCAGTTCATATAGACTCACCAGTAAGCTCCAATGATGACCAGTACAGCTGTTAAAATGACCAATACAATAACCACAGCTGATGATGCTCCTATTATTAATGACTGATTCAGGGGCTCCTTCGCCAATACACCAGCACTACTGCTGACAAGCACTGATGAAGAAAGCTGTGCGGTTTGTAGAGGAACAGTGGTTGGTGTGGTAAGAAAGCTTGCAATCACTAGCATTGAAGAAGAAAATGCTTCCTTAGAGAGAGTAGATGTAGTTGGCTTCAATTGTTCTTGCGTAGTTGTCAATGATGTGAAAAGCTGTGTAGGAGTAACTGTCGATGTCGGACCAAGTGATTCAAATGTTGTAAACACAGCTTTTTCTGTTGGAAAAGACAAAAGATGTTGCTGTAATGAGCTAGATGATGGTGCTACAACACTTTTGGTATAGGATGGAAGCTGTTGTTCCATTGAGCTAGATGCACTTTTGGTAAAGGATGAAAGCTGTTCCTGTGAGGTGGATGTTAGCACTACATCAACCATACTTGTAGAAAAAGAGTGATGAGTAGAAAGGACCTGTGCTTGAGTAGTTATCATGAAGGCTGTTGTCGCTAGGGCTCTACTTGAGGAAGATGTGAATAGGAGAGAGCTAGTCTTTGCTGTAGTCATGGTTACAGTGTAGAGTAGCGATGTAGGTGTGTTTTGACTAGCTGGTATTGTTGTTTCGGGTAAAGGACTGGAATAATGGTTATCTGCTAGCATGATGAACAGTATACTAGACCAACCACTAGAAACAATCCTCACCAATGTAGCAGGCTACTCCAGCATCAAAGCTGTGATCACACTGTGAGTGGTTCGTGTGACTGCAGTCAAGAAGAGCAGCTTCATTCCCACCACACTGAACATAGTCCAGTAGAATAGGACCAAATCCTTCACCATAAAATCCACTAGCGTATGCTTGAGCACCTACAACAATACCATGAATAATGATATAAATTGCAGTGGGAAATGAACCAGCAATGTCTAACAATGCTTATAATAATAATCATTATAGCATTACCTTGACCAGCATATCCTAGTTGTCTGCACACCACTCTAGCGTCAGGTATATTCCAGAAGTTATGACATACAGTGCTCCATACTCCATTGATGCATACCCACACTGTTCCTCTACCTGGACTATCACCACCAGTGAGCCTCACACTACCCTTTGGTGTACAAGGAGCTGCAGGAGGAAATGACAACAGTTGATTATCATAACACATTCTAACATTTGGTTGGAATGAAATTCATAGAGATATAATATCAGACATTCTCACCAGTGCAAGTCACACCAGCATCTTGACCATGAACACAGCTGTTCTCATAGTTTAGATGACAGTCCACAATCCTCTGTTCTGTACCATTACACTGAATAGTTCCTATATGAACTGGTCCACTGCCCTGCCCAAAATATGCTGCTCTCTGTGCAACTGCACCTGGAAATTGATCATTACAGCAAGTTATTACACTTCCTAACTAGCTACATGCAGGTCTAAGCATGCATCCAAGATTCTAGTGTAATAGTCTCATTATAATTATTCCGCTAAACTGCTACTATGAAGTTGATACTTTCAGCACATTCAGCACAAACTAATTCATGATGAAGACCCTTCTACAACTCACATAGAACACAACACACCACTGAGCAGAACAAATTGTTTTAGGACCATGCATCAATTTGCAACGATACTGTTTGCAGCAGGAATTTGAATCCAATACCTTGTGTAATACAAGGAAGAGAGGCATAGGATGTTGCATTTGCATGTTACAAGCTAGTGTTTAATGAGTGGATTTGGCGTAACAGTGTGCTGTTAAAACAAACTTCTCTGAGCACAAATCACAACATAAATTCTGGAAAGTGAGTAAAACCGTGTTTACACTAGACATCTCAGCCCAGTTTGTTTTTGTTGTTTATTTTTGATAATTATATACATGCTTATGAAAGCATGGTTTATTATATTAATATCAACAAAAAGAATGAACCTATAAACTAGGATCATGTCGCGGTTCTGAAGCGCATGGTATAATATATAATACTGTGGTTAGACAGCACAATACCACAGCTAGTTGTTATCAATACCTGAGGCAGGATAGCCTAATTGTCTACAGACCACCTGAGCTGCTGTGGTGCCCCAAAACATATCACACACTGTGCCCCATGTTGAGTTCAGACATACTTCCACTGTGCCCTCTCTTGCTGTTGATCCTCCTACCAGCCGCAGGGCACCCTTACTGATACAGCTCTGGGCTGCAGCGAAAGAGACAAAGCGGTCAAAGGGAAGCTTTGTGGTACTAAAAACTTACCGGAAGTTTCAGTAGCAAGAAAAAATTCTACAGCATGATAAAACACATGATCATGTGACAAATCGACAGCTCGAATTAAATCTAACTTAGAGACATTACCTGGGACTATGACCAGCCATAACACAAGCGAAAGCATGTCTGTTTGGTACGAGCGACTTGAGCAAGTTGAGCTGCAGCCAACTGAGATACAGTCACGCAAAACTGGCCCGGCGAAATGATTACACGTGGGCGTAGCAGAAAGAGAGCCGGAGCGAGCAAGTTTTTCTTCGTTACGCACAATACTGCATTGTATATACTTGTCAGTTTTGTTCATCCCACATGCATGAGAGCGTAACTCTTGTCACAGACCTTGAAATACCTGTCACATTCACAGTGCACTGAGAGGCATAGGTAAAAATAACATTAAAATCAAGTTGTACATCTCATAGTAAACTTCTATTAAAGTTGCTAAAGAGATCTATAGAATTATGCTACATATCTGTCCTGCAATCAGTGTAACCATAAATCTATGGTCTAACCATAGATATTACAGTCTTGTACCAACAGTCTTGTACCATTTCAACCACAATGTCCGCTGATGTTGGGTTTGTAGGTTTCTACATGACTTTGTATACAATGCCAACTGATATTATGTCACTGCCTGTAGATTTCTAGGATAAATAAGGGTAACTTGGTAGTGACTGATCAAGAGGCTCCCTTGATTCACTACTTGATATCAATGATAAAGAAACCCATGTGATTTGAGGAGAAACAGCAACAGCAGTAGGTTGATCTGGCGTGGTGCTTGCAGGAAATAGTAACTACTCCTTGATAGCAAGAAGTTAAATTGACTTTAAATTATCTTGTGTAGTTGCTAATGATGTTAGAGAAAGAAAAGCTACACCTGACTGATCCAGTGGTGAGGTGGATGATGACAGTATAGTAGATGTGCTTGTTTGTGAAAGTTGAGAGGAGTGAGTCCATGCTAGAGTGGTAGTCAGTTGAGGAGAGTGTGTGCTTGAGTGGTATTCATAAAGATTCTTCTTGGTTCTCTAGTGACACTACTTGATAATGTGAGCAGTACTGAGCTAGTGGTTAATGCCGGCTTGATGAGTAAATCAGTGGTGTGCTAGCCTGGAGCAGGCAGCCTCCTGCAGGAAAAGAATGATACAAGAGATACGCTGGGTTTGTAAGGAGTGAGTATTCTAGTACAACAGACCAAAACAGCATCAGAGGTATGATCACACTGTGAAGGGCTTGTGTGAGTCCAGTCAAGAAGAGTAGCTTCCATCCCATCACACTGAACAGGGTCCAGGACCAAATCCTTCTCCGTAAGATGCACTAGTGTATGTTTGAGTAGCTGACATGAGTATTTCGATTATGAGATATTTCATGACTGTTATAAAAGCATGACCTTCACCATCATATCCTAGTTGTCTACACACCACTTTAGTATCAGGTATATTCCAGAATGATGCATACCCACACTGTTCCTCTACCTGGACTATCACCACCAGTGAGCCTCACACCACCCTCTGGTGTACAGGACACTACATAGCAAAATTTGATCAAAACAAGTACATTTGACTATAAAATAATTATTAGCGTAGAGCACTCCAATCCAACATCTTGCTTGTGAGCCCAGTGGTTCTCAATCCGCAGTGAGTAGCATGTGCTCCATAATCCCCTGCTCTTTACTGGTCCACTTCCTTGTCCATATGATATGGCAGGAGACTGAGTTCAATAGCACCTGTAGACATGGATAGAAAATTATTCACTGTCTTGAGTAGTTGTTAATACCTGCCCAGTTGTCAGCACGCTACTTGAGAAGCTGTGGTTCCAAAGAAAGCATCACACACTGTGCCCCACACAACCACATCAGTGGTGCAATTGAAACATATCTCCAAGGTGCCTGCTCTTGAAGTTGATTTTTTGCCCTACCATGCAGTCACACCATAGCTGGTACATAAATCAGCCATTGCATCTCTAGCTGCTCGAGCCCAAGAGAAGGTGCTGTTTATGCGACATGTTGGAGTTCTGAGTCTGAGCGTAGGAGACACTGTGATCCTGGAGCAAGAAGAAACAGAGGAAGAAGAAACAGACTTGGGCTCAGCACTGATACAAGCCATTACTGCTGATTGTACAGAGGCTGTAGAGTTTTTACTCTTGCTTGGTGCAGATCCTAATTGCACCTCAGCAAGTGGAACCACACCTCTCATTCTTGCCTGCAGGAACAATTCTATCAACATCGCTAAACTACTTCTCAAAGCTGAGGAAAATGTTAATGCACTAGACAAGTTAGACACACAGGGCATATTAGGTGCAAATTCACTTATGTACGCATGTTGGCACAAACATGCTGATACTGTACGCATTCTTCTTGATAATGGAGCTGATCCCAATATGCAAGACCAGGACAACAACACAGCACTTCATATTACTTGTTATACGCAAATGACAGTAGGTGTGGAGCTTCTTCTAGCATATGGAGCAGATCATAGCTTGCAAAGCAAAGATACAACTACACCTCTCATGTATGCTTGCTTCAAAGAAGTTAACTTCACAATGGATCCCTCCATTTTGATTCTGCTACTTTCAGCTGGTGCTGATCCCAATGATCAAAATGATGAAGATTCTACAGCTCTCATAGCTGCTGCTTATTTTGGCTATAAAGAAGGTGTTTCAGTTTTGCTAAATGCAGGAGCAAATGTGAATATTCAGAACAAATTTGGAATGACTGCTCTTCATGAGGCAGCTGAAAATGGATTCCTAGCTATCTCAGAACTTCTCCTAGCATCAGGTGCCTAAGCCTCACTCACTGACAATGATGGTATGACACCGCTTGACTATGCCCTTGATAACAACCATCACGATGTTTGCCAACTACTTCTTGCCAATCTGGACTTCAACCCACTACCAGTTGTGACCAAGAGCACAGACACTGCCGACCACAGACCACTGCCACCTAGAAATACTGATTCCAGCTCATTCATGACTGAAACAATGGAACAAGAAGCAACACCTCCACACAGGCGAAGGCGCAGCAGTGCTTTCTCCACACTAGATCAGCTTCGATATGCTCTAGAGTATCCACTCTCACCAGCTGATACTATCAAGCACCACCTAGCTGAGGAGGAAGGAGAAGCAAACAAACCTGAATCAGATAAACAGAATTATTTAGCTCAACAATATTTTCATTTTGCACGCAACTTGTTCAAATGCAATTGAAATCGACTGTATTAGAGCATGTTGCTGACAATACAGATACTTTGGCACTGGGGAGTGTCCCTTGCATTCCGACCTCCTCCACACTGTGTTTGATGTATGCGTTGGTAGATTTAGACCATGATGATTATTATAATGTACTCACTAGCATGCAGTTATGGAGAGTTTAGTTCTATCTTTTGAAGAATCATGTTTGAGAACTATTGATCATAGTTGTGGTTCACCATTTTAGATTACAGTAAGTGGTTTGTTTTCTTTCACTATTCACGGTTCACTATTTTGGATCATCATGACTACAGTAAGTGGTAGGTATGACTGTAAGTATGCTGATCAGCTAATTATCAAAAATAATTATCATATGAATGAGTATACAAGTACCTTACAATAATGAAGCACCAAAGGTGCAGATGCCTCGGTGCAGTACAATGTAGCATGTATGGCATTCAATTAGCAGATGCATAATTATGACAGCACGTATATATATGCATCCAATAGATCCACGGAAGGATCAAAACAGTAACATGAAAGCATGCAATGTAAGCTGCAGTAGAAACAAGTTAAAGTATACTGCAACAAGACTACTGCACTCACTGCTGTGAGAATACTGCTACAAATATCAACAAACACAACTATCCACCATTCTACAAACACACTAGCAACTGCAGATGCATGTATACAGGATTTCTTTACAGCAGTCACAATGCTTTAGTTATGCAATCAGAAGCCAATCAGTGCTAACCACAATTCAACTGGGCGTGTCTACAGTGTTTAGCACAGCACACGCATACCACGAGCTAGATAGCTTCCATAGCTTGCTTACACGACTTCTCTGGACCTGCGCTGCTATCCTGTAGTAAAATTCTAACCTATCAGCTTCTAGGCAGTCAACTGTGGACAGCTTTGCCTTTGGAGAAGTCCAGATCGCCAGCAACGGCAAACAAAGTAAGCAAATCACGCCATAACTCAAGAACGAAGCTTCGTATACAACTTTCACATGTTCAAAAGCGAGATAATATCATGTTCTACTTACATTGCCAGTTCCAAAGCTTAACTTTCAGCGTACACTAAGATACTGAAGTAACAGACGGAAAGATATAGTTGAACAAACCGCGCGGCATCGACCAAGGTGAGCAAATCGCCATATCTCACGAACTAAGCTTCGTACAAACCTTTCACATGTTCAAAAGCGAGATAATATCGTGTTCTACTTGCTTTGCAAGTTTCAGACCTTATTTTTCAGCGTGTGCTGCAAAACTCGAGTAACAGACGTCACGGAATGACAGACACACACACACACAACACGACTACTGTATGCCTCGTGGCTCCGCCCACCGAGGCATAATAATTTATAACCACTTCAGTTACTCACAGTCACATAAGTGTTTGCAATGATGACACCACTGGACTATGCACATGCACTTGATAACAACTTGAGCCGACTACTGCTTCTAGCAAACAAAAGACTTTAAGAGCACAGGTGTAGACACTACTGAACATGAACCAATACCACCTATAAATACCGATTCCAGCTCATTCATGACAAAAAAAAACAATAAAAATAGAAGCACTGAACACCTCCACGCAAAGTTGCAGACCAAGTACAGCTGTGCTAGCACTCTCCTCACTTCATCAGCTTTGATAATTATATGCTCTAGAGAGTATCCACTCACACCGGCTGTTTAACTATCAAACCACATCAACTGAAGCTGCATGATGAGGAAGAAAAATCAAGGTCATACACATTAAGTATTATAATGGTCTGTCAGGTGTGGTAGTAAAAATGAATCCGTATCGCTAAATCCCTATCAATGCATGACCACAACCGCTCCACCCCTGTACACATTAGCTGCAGAATGTCTTCTTTGCCGGTTTCAAGTTCTGAGCTTTGTCTACTCAATTTCTTAGAGGAGACAGCTCAAGTTAGCGATTGGTACATGTTGGGGCTGTATATGGGCGTACCACGAGAAGATCTTTCACACATAGAGAAGCAGTTTTCTAACCAGGGATCAGCCCGATGCAGAGCAGAACTGTTCGACGTGTGGATGAAACGAACTCTCGATGCTTCGTGGGAAACGATCGCAGTAGCTCTGGAGAAATTAGGAGAAACTGTACAGGCTGAAAAAGTTCGTAAACGATGCTCAGTGCTGCCCGCAGCTTCTGCTGCTCATGGGTCTAACAAGTCTTGTACTTCATCCACAGTGAGAATAGAAAAGAGTCTTGTGATTTCCTTTTCAACATTGGAGAGAGAATTTGCTGTAATTATAAAAAATCTTGAAATGTCCTTGGATAGAAAACCAGTCCAATTGATCGAACTAAAAAGATTTTTAACTACTCGTCTCGACCTAGATAAGGAGTTATCACAAGTAGATAGCATCGATGACCTTATCCAGCAGATCAAACCACACTTCTGTTTATTCAACACTGTGATTCTGAAAGATATTATAGAAGAGTTTGTAGGAGAGCCATTGAAACAGCAGCTGAAGAAATACGAGTGTGAACTGGAGAGATTCACTGAAACTGCCGAAATGTCTCTCTTAGAGAAAGTTAAATTTCTTGATCAATCTTGCTCAGCTGTTATGCCACAAGTCATCTTCAAACTGACTGGCTTCTGGCCCAGTGTTACTATCAAACGATTTCAGAGGTTCGTTGATCATGTATTTGAAGCCAACTCAAGTGCTCTTACTCACATTCGTGTAAAACAAGGCTGCATTTGTGTAACATGGTATGCTCGTAAATCAGCCATTGCATCTCTAGCTGCTCGAGCCCAAGAGAAGGTGCTGTTTATGCGACACGTTGGAGTTCTGAGTCTGAGCGTAGGAGACACTGTAATCTTGGAAGAAACAGAGGAAGAAGAAACAGGCTTGAGCTCAGCACTGATACAAGCCATTACTGCTGATTGTACAGATGCTGTAGAGTTTTTACTCTTCCTTGGTGCAGATTCTAACTGCACCTCAGCAAATGGAAATACACCTCTCATTCTTGCCTGCACTAACAATTCTATCAGCATCGCTAAACTACTTCTCAGAGCTGAGGCAAATGTTAATAAACAAACCAATGATGGTGTCACTGCTCTTAAGATGCTGTGTAGTTTAAGAACACCAAACATGGATTTAGTAGAACTGCTAGTTGAGTTCGGATCTCAATTTATAACTCCAGATGAAAAAATACAGCCAGCACTTGAAATCGCTATAATACATGGTCACACAGATATTGTCCAGTATCTTGTCAGTAAAGGGGCTCCAGTGAATGCACATGATAAACATAAAAGTACTGCACTCATAATAGCTTGTTGCTTTGAACATGCTGAAATCATTCATATTCTTCTCAACCATGGAGCTGATCCAAATATACAGGTCAAGGAAATTGTTCTGCACTTCACTTTGCTTGCTATAAACAGATGACAGTAGCTGTGGAGCTTCTTCTCGCATATGGAGCAGATCACAGCTTACAAACTGAGACAGGATTTACACCCCTTTTTTTCGCTTGTGGTAGAGAAAATCGCACAATGAATCCATCCATTCTAGTCATGCTGCTCTCAGCTGGCGCTGATCCCAATGTTCAAGCTGAGGATGGTTACACGGCTCTCATGGTTGCTGTGCAGGATGGCTACCAGGAAGGTGTTTCAGTTTTGCTAAATGCAGGGGCTATTGCATCTACTCAGGATCTATTTGGATCAACTGCTTTACACAAAGCAGCTAAGAATGGATTCTTGTTTATCTCAGAACTTCTCCTAGCATCAGGTGCCCAAGCCTCACTCACTGACAATGATGGTATGAGACCGCTTGACTATGCCCTTGATAACAACCATCACGGTGTGTGCCAACTACTTCTAGCAAACATGGACTCCAACCCACTACCAGCCGTGAACGAGAGCACAGACACTAGACCACTACCAGCCAGAAGCACCGATTTCAAGACTGAAACAATAGAAGAAGAATCAACACCTCTGCAAAGCCAAAAACAAAGAAATCAGCACAGCTGTGCTTTCTTGACACTCGATCAGCTTCGATATGCTCTAGAGTATCCACTCTCACCTGCTGATACTATCAAACACCACTAAACTGGCGAGGAAGAGAAAACAAAAAAAAACAAATCAAGTACATGTGTAATTAAAATTTTGTAACAATGATTTGCACACAACATATATGCATTAATTTTCATACGAATATCTAAACCCGGTGTTCAACACAACTGAAATCAAGTGTCTGCATGTCAGTGGTAATGTAGATTGCAGGTCATAGTAGGGCTCTAGTGAGTCAATTTGTGCATACCTTTCTCTGTACAAATACTACTGCATAGTTATGGTTAGTATAGCATGCGTATAGGCTCTCTAGCTTCTGATACGGCTTCTCACAAGAGGAGCTTGTCTACCAAACCGGAAATGTCTACTAGCAGTAGCACGGAGCTTTGTCTTTCTAACTTCTTGGAGCAAACAGCAGAAGCTACTGATTGGTACTTGCTCGGGGCGTTTATGAACTTACCTCCCAAAGATCTCACGCTCATAGAGAAGCAGTTTTTGAGCGGTGGACCTATGCGATGTAAAGCAGAACTGTTCAATGTGTGGATGAAGCGGACACCCAATGCCTCGTGGGAACTGATCGCAGCAGCTCTGGAGAAATCAGGAGAAACCGCACTGGCTGAAAATATCCGCAAGCTGTCCGTTTCTGTCCCGAATAACTCGCGCGCTGATTCATCAGCAATGGTGCTCAAAATAGAATCGAATCTTGTCGACTTCTTTTCGACGTTGGAGAGTGAATTTGCTGTCGTGGTAACAAATCTCAAGATGTCTCTTGAACAAAAGCAAGTCTCACTGAAGAAACTAGGAAGATTTCTAGACACTCGCCTCGATCTAGATGGAGAGTTATCACAGGCTGTCAGTATCGATGATCTTCTCCAGCAGATCAAACCGCACTTCTGTTTATTCAACACCGTTGTTCTGAAAGAAATTGTAGAGAATTTTGTTGGAGAGCCTATAAAACAACAGCTACGAGAGTTTAAGAGTAAAGTCGAGGAATTCACTAAAACTACGACAATGTCTCTTTTGAAGGAGGTTGAATTTTTGAATCAATTTAGCTCAGCAGATATACCACAAGTCATCTTCAAGCTGACCGGCTTCTGGCCCGGTGTAACTATCAAACGATTTCAGAGGTTCGTTGATCATGTATTTGAAGCCAACTCGAGTGCTCTTACTCACATTCGTGTGAAACAAGGCTGCATTTGTGTAACATGGTATGCTCGTAAATCCGCCGTTGCATCTCTAGCTGCTCGAGCCCAAGAGAAGGTGCTGTTTATGCGACATGTTGGAGTTCTGACTCTGAGTGTAGGAGACACTGTGATCCTGGAGCAAGAAGAAACAGAGGAAGAAGAAACAGACTTGAGCTCAGCACTGATACAAGCCATTACTGCTGATTGTACAGAAGCTGTAGAATTTTTACTCTTCCTTGGTGCAGATCCTAACTGCACCTCAGCAAATGAAACCACACCTCTTATTCTTGCCTGCAGGAACAATTCTATCAGCATCACTAAACTACTTCTCAGAGCTGAGGCAAATGTTAATGCACAAGACAAGTTAGATACTACCGCTCTGAAGATGGCATGCAGCTTTAAAATACCGAATGCACTTTTAATTGAACTACTAGTTCAATCTGGAGCTCAGTTTGTCATATCAGGTGAAATACAGACGGCACTTGGAATTGCTGCACAGGAAGGTCACACAGATATCGTTCAGTATCTGATCAGTAAAGGTGCTCCAGTAAACGCACAGGGCATATACGGTGCAAATTCACTTATGTGTGCATGTTGGCACAAACATGCTGATACTGTACGCATTCTTCTTGATAATGCAGCTGATCCCAATATACAAGGCCAGGACAACAACACAGCACTTCATATTGCTTGTTATAAGCAAATGACAGTAGGTGTGGAGCTTAATTCTTCTAGCATATGGAGCAGATCATAGCTTGCAAACCAAATATAAAGCTACACCTCTCATGTATGCTTGCTACAAAGAAGGTAACCTCACAATGGATCCCTCCATTTTGATTCTGCTACTTTCAGCTGGTGCTGAGCCCAATATTCAAAATCATAAAGATTCTACAGCTCTCATAGTTGCTGCTCATTTTGGCTATAAAGAAGGTGTTTCAGTTTTGCTAAATGCAGGAGCACATGTAAATATTCAGAACAAATTTGGAATAACTGCTCTTCATGAGGTAGCTGAAGATGGATTCCTAGCTATCTCAGAACTTCTCCTAGCATCAGGTGCCCAAGCCTCACTCACTGACAATGATGGTATGACACCGCTTGACTATGCCCTTGATAACAACCATCACGATGTGTGCCAACTACTTCTTGCTAGCATAGACTCCAACCCACTACCAGCCGTGACCAAGAGCACAGACACTACCAAGCACAGACCACAACCACCTAGAAGTACTGATTCCAGCTCATTCATGACTGAAGCAATAGAACAAGAAGCAATACCTCAACACAGGCGAAGGCGCAGTCGAACAAGTCAACTCAGCAGTGCTTTCTTGACACTCGATCAGCTTCGATATGCTCTAGAGTATCCACTCTCACCAGCTGATACTATCAAACACCACCAAACTGACGAGGAGGAAGGAGAAGCAAACAAAGCTGAATCAGATAATTATTAGAATTATTAATTTTATGCTCAACAATAAATTATTTTCATTAATAATGTTCTACACTACACAAACTTGTTCGAATGCAATTTAAATCGACTGTGTTCGTGAACTATTGATCATAGTTGTAGTTCACTAGTTTGGATTATCATAATGCATGACTACAGTAAGTGGTGTGTCTCTAGTATCCCATACTTCTTGTGATGTTTTTAAAACCTCTTACGTGGGACTATATAAACTGTTAATGATTATGCTGATATGCTTCACAAATATTTAGACAAACGTTGATTCTACAAGAACCTTATTGTATTTATAACCACTTCAGTAATTCCCAGTCACATAAGTGTTTGGTATGACACCGCTTGACTATATGAATGGCCTCGATAACAACCATCACTATGTGTGCCGAGTAATTCTTGCAAACATAGACTTTAACCCACTACCAGCCGTGACCAAGAGCACAGACACTTCTGAGCAGAGACCACTACCACCTATAAATACTGATTCCAGCTCATATTCATGACAAAATAAACTAGAAGCAATACCTCCACACAGGTGATCAAAGGCGCAGACAAAGTACAACTGTGCTCTCTCCTCACTTTATCAGCTTTGGTATGGTCTAGAGAGTATCCATTCACACCATGCAGCTGTTTAACTATCAAATCACATCATCTGAAGCTACATGATGAGGAAGAAAAAATAAGGTGATACATTGTAATAGCTGAAGGTCGTACATTGCAACATTGCGGTAATAGCTGAAGGTTAGTAAATATTATACCGTGACTGTCAGTCAGTGTGCACATGTGTGGTAGTAAAAATTCCCTTTATCGCTTATCAATTCATGACCATAACCGCTCCACCCTGCACACATTAGCTGCAGAATGTCTTCTTTGCCGGTCTCAAGTTCTGAGCTTTGTCTACTAAATTTAATTTCTTAGAGAAGACAGCTCAAGTTGGGGTACATTTTGAGGCTGTAACTTTTATGGGCGTACCACGAGAAGATCTGTCACACATAGAGAAGCAGCTTTCTAACCAAGGATTGGCCCGATGTAGAGCAGAACTGTTCGACGTGTGGATGAAACGAACTCTCGATGCTTCGTGGGAAACATTCGCAGTAGCTCTGGAAAAATTAGGAGAAACTGTACTGGCTGAAAAAGTTCGTAAAGGATGCTCAGTGCTGCCCGCAGCTTCTACTGCTCATGGGTCTGACAAGTCTTGAACTTCATCCACAGTGCGAATAGAAAAGAGTCTTGTGATTGCCTTTTAAACATTGGAGAGAGAATTTGATCAGTGAAGGGGCTCCAGTGAATGCACTTGATAAACATAAAACTACTGCACTCATAAATGCTTGTTACTTTGAACATGCTGAAATCATTCATATTCTTCTCAACCATGGAGCTGATCCAAATATACAGGACAAGAAAAAAATTTCTGCAATTCACTTTGCTTGCTATAAACAGATGACAGTAGGTGTGGAGCTTCTTTTGGCATGTGGAGCAGATCACAGCCCACAAGATTTACACCTCTGTCTCGTTTTGCTTGTGCTAGAAAGTATTGCGCAATGGATCCACTATTCTAGTCATGCTGCTCTCAGCTGGCGCTGATCCTAATAAGAATGGTTCCACAGCTCTCACGGTTGCTATGCAGCATGGCTACCAAAAAGGTGTTACGGTTTTGCTGAATGCCGGCAGATGCTATTGCATCTACTCAGGATCAACCGCTTTACACAAAGCAGCTAAGAAGGACTTTTTGTTCATCTCAGAACTTCTCCTAGCATCAGGTGCCTCACTAACAATGATGGTACGACACTGCTTGACTAACAACCATCACGATGTGTGCCAACTACTTCTTGCAAGTATGGACTCCGACCCAGCCATGACTGAGAGCACATGCAGACACTATACCACTACCGACCAGAAGCACTGACACTAGCTCATTTATGACTATATCAAGAATTAGCACCTCTGAAAATGCAAACACAAACAAGTCAGTATGATACAGCCGGCAGTGCTTTCTCCACACTTGATCAGCTTAGATATGCTCTAGAGTATCCACTCTCACCAGCTGATACTATCAAACACCACCAAGCTGACGAGGATCAATCGATCACGTCTGATATGGCTTAAATTCTCACAGGACAGGAGGAGCTTGTCAACCAAACCGGAAATGTCTACTAGCACTGAGCTTTGTCTTTCAAACTTCTTGGAGCAGACAGCAGAAGCTACTGATTGGTTCTTGCTCGGAGCGTTTATGAACTTACCTCCCAAAGATCTCACACTCATAGATCTAGAGAAGCAGTTCTCGAGCGGTGGACCTACGCGATGTAAAGCAGAACTGTTCAATGTGTGGACGAAGCGGACACCCAATGCCTCGTGGGAACTGATCGCAGCAGCTCTGGAGAAATCAGGAGAAACTGCACTGGCTGAAAATATCTGCAAAAGTTGCGTTCTGTCAACATATGTATCTCAACCATCTGCTTCTGCCGCATCAACTGTAAGTGTAGTGCCGTTAGACAAGGGCCTTGTGGTTTCCTTTTCAGCATTGGAGAGAGAATTTGCTGTTATAGTCAAGAATGTTGAGGTGTTGCTGAAAAGAAAGAAGAAACCGTTAATGGAACTGGGAAGATTTTTGGATATTCGTCTCGATCTAGATGGAGAGTTAGCAAAAATAAATGATATTGACGATCTTCTCCGAGAGATCCGACCGCACTTCTGTTTATTTAACACTGTGATTCTGAAAGACATTGTAGAAGAGTTTGTAGGAAAGCCGTTGAAAAAACAACTGGAGAAGTATGAGTGTGAACTAGAAAAATTCACCAAAATAGCCGAAATATCTCTCTTAGAGAAGGTTAAATTTCTTGATCAATCTACTTCAGCTATTATGCCACAAGTCATCTTCAAGCTGACCGGCTTCTGGCCCAGTGTAACTATCAAACGATTTCAGAGGTTCGTTGATCAAGTATTTGAAGCCAACTCGAGTGCTCTTACTCACATTCGTGTAAAACAAGGCTGCATTTGTGTAACATGGTATGCTCGTAAATCAGCCATTGCATCTCTAGCTGCTCGAGCCCAAGAGAAGGTGCTGTTTATGCGACATGTTAGAGTTCTGAGTCTGAGCGTAGGAGACACTGTGATCCTGGAGCAAGAAGAAACAGAGGAAGAAGAAACAGACTTGAGCTCAGCACTGATACAAGCCATTACTGCTGATTGTACAGAGGCTGTAGAGTTTTTACTCTTCCTTGGTGCAGATCCTAACTGCACCTCAGCAAATGAAACCACACCTCTTATTCTTGCCTGCAGGAGCAATTCTATCAGCATCACTGAACTACTTCTCAGAGCTGAGGCAAATGTTAATGCACAAGACAAGTTAGATACTACTGCTCTGAAGATGGCATGTAGCTTTAAAATACCGAATACACTTTTAATTGAACTACTAGTTCAATCTGGAGCTCAGTTTGTCGTACCAGGTGAAGTACAGACGGCACTTGGAATTGCTGCGCAGGAAGGTCACACAGATATTGTTCAGTATCTGATCAGTAAAGGGGCTCCAGTAAACGCACAGGGCATATATGGTGCAAATTCACTTATGTTCGCATGTTGGCACAAACAGGCTGATACTGTACGCATTCTTCTTGATAATGGAGCTGATCCCAATATACAAGGCCAGGACAGCAACACGGCACTTCATATTGCTTGTTATAAGCAAATGACAGTAGGTGTGGGGCTTCTTCTAGCATATGGAGCAGATCATAGCTTGCAAACCAAAGATAAAAGTACACCTCTCATGAATGCTTGCCGCTACAGAGAAGGTGACTTCACAATGGATCCCTCCATTTTGATTCTGCTACTTTCAGCTGGTGCTGATCCCAATGCTCAAAACGATAAAGATTTTACAGCTCTCATAGTTGCTGCTCATTTTGGCTATAAAGAAGGTGTTACAGTTTTGCTAAATGCAGGAGCAAATGTGAATGTTCAGAGCAAATTTGGAATGACTGCTCTTCACGAGGCAGCTGAAGATGGATTCCTAGCTATCTCAGAACTTCTCCTAGCATCAGGTGCCCAAGCCTCACTCACTGACAATGCTGGTATGACACCGCTTGACTATGCCCTTGATAACAACCATCACGATGTATGCCAGCTACTTCTTGCCAATTTGGACTCCAAACCACTACCAGCCGTGACCAAGAGCACAGACACTATCGAGCACAGACCACAACCACCTAGAAATACTTATTCCAGCTCATTCATGACTGAAACAATAGAACAAGAAGCAACACCTCCACACAGGCGAAGGCGCAGCCGAACAAGTCAGAACAGCAGTGCTTTCTCTACACTCGATCAGCTTCGATATGCTCTAGAGTATCCACTCTCACCAGATGATACTATCAAACACCACCAAGAGGAGGAAGAAGAAACAAGAAAACCTGAATCAATTAAGTAATTAGGATTTTGTAACAATGATTTGCGCACAACCACAATTGCATTAATTTTTATACGAATATCTAAACTCTGTGTTCAACACAACTGAAATCAACTGTTTTCATGTCAGAGGTAATGTAGATTGCAGGTCATGGCCGTAGGGCTCAAGTGACTCAAGCGGCTCAATTTGTGCATGATGATAGTCACGGTTATTAGTATGCGTGGGCTCTCTTCTGATACGGCTTCTCACAAGAGGAGTTTGTCTATCAAACCGGAAATGTCTACTAGCACGGAGCTTTGTCTTTCAAACTTCTTGGAGCAGACAGCAGAAGCTACTGATTGGTACTTGTTCGGAGCGTTTATGAACTTACCTCCTAAAGATCTCACGCTCATAGAGAAGCAGTTTTCGAGCGGTGGACCTACGCGATGTAAAGCAGAACTGTTCAATGTGTGGATGAAGCGGACACCCAATGCCTCGTGGGAACTGATCGCATCAGCTCTGGAGAAATCAGGAGAAACTGCACTGGCTGAAAATATCCGCAAAAGTTGCGTTCTGTCGACACATGCATCTCAACCATCTGCTTCTGCCGCATCAACTGTAAGTGTAGTGCCGTTAGACAAGGCCCTTGTTGTTTCCTTTTCAACATTGGAGGCAGAATTTGCTGTTGTAGTCAAGAATCTTGAGGTGTTGCTGAAAAGAAAATTCAGAAAGAAGAAACCGTTAATGGAACTGGGAAGATTTTTGGATATTCGTCTCGATCTAGATGGAGAGTTAGCAAAAATAAATGATATTGATGAACTTCTCCAACAGATCCGACCACACTTCTGTTTATTCAACACTGTGATTCTGAAAGACATTGTAGAAGAGTTTGTAGGAAAGCCATTGAAAAAACAACTGGAGAAGTATCGGTGTGAACTAGAAAAATTCACCAAAATTGCCAAAATATCTCTCTTAGAGAAAGTAAAGTTTCTTGATCAATCTAGCTCAGCAGATATGCCACAAGTCATCTTCAAGCTGACCGGCTTCTGGCCAAGTGTAACTGTCAAACGATTTCAGAGGTTCGTTGATCATGTATTTGAAGCCAACTCGAGTGCTCTTACTCACATTCGTGTGAAACAAGGTTGCATTTGTGTAACATGGTATGCTCATAAATCATCCATTGCATCTCTAGCTGCTCGAGCCCAAGAGAAGGTGCTGTTTATGCGACATGTTGGAGTTCTGAGTCTGAGCGTAGGAGACACTGTGATCCTGGAGCAAGAAGAAACAGAGGAAGAAGAAACAGACTTGAGCTCAGCACTGATACAAGCCATTACTGCAAATTGTACAGAGGCTGTGGAGTTTTTACTCTTCCTTGGTGCAGATCCTAACTGCACCTCAGTAAGTGGAACCACGCCTCTCATTCTTGCCTGCAGAAACAATTCTATCAGCATCGCTAAATTGCTTCTCAGAGCTGAGGCAAATGTCAATGCACAAGACAAGGAGCGGTTTACTGCTCTTAAGGTGGTTTGTAGTTTAGAAACACCAAACAAAGCTTTAGTGGAGCTACTAGTTCAATCCGGAGCTCAGTTTGTCATACCGGGCGAAAGGATAATGACACTTGAAATTGTTGCAAAAAATGGTCACACAGATATTGTCCAGTATCTGGTCGGTGAAGGGGCTACAGTGAACGCACAAGATAGAAATGGTGCAACTGCGCTCATATATGCATGTTATAATAAGCAATCTGAAATTGTATCTTTTCTTTTAAATCATGGTGCTGATCCTAATATGCAGGACAAGTACAATAACACAGCATTTCATATTGCTTGCTATAATCAGATGACAGTAGGTGTGGAGCTTCTTCTCACACGTGGAGCAGATTATAACTTGCAAAGCGATGATAAATCGACACCTCTTATGTATGCTTGCTTCAAAGGAGGTGACCTCACAATGGATCCCTCCATTTTGATTCTGCTACTTTCAGCTGGTGCTGATCCCAATGCTCAAAACGACAAAGATTCTACAGCTCTCATAGCTGCTGCTCATTATGGCTACAAAGAAGGTGTTACAGTTTTGCTAAATGCAGGAGCAAATGTGAATATTCAGAACAAATTTGGAATGACTGCTCTTCATGAGGCAGCTGAAAATGGATTCCTAGCTATCTCAGAACTTCTCCTAGCATCAAATGCCCAAGCTTCATTAACTGACAATGCTGGTATGACACCGCTTGACTATGCCCTTGATAACAACCATCACGATGTGTGCCAACTACTTCTTGCAAGCATAGACTCCGACCCACTACCAGCCGTGACTGAGGGCACAAACACCAGTGGAACACATGTAGAAGACACTGACTTAATCTTATTCATGAATGAAACAATTGAAGAAGAATCAGAACTATTGTTCAAAAGGGAAGGTCAGTACAGCAGTGCTTTCTCCACACTCGATCAGCTTCGACATGCTCTAGAGTATCCACTCTCACCAGCTGATGCTATCAAACACCAGCAAGCTGACGAAGAAGAAGAAACAAGAGAACCTGAATCAAGTAATTAAAATTTTGTAACAATGGCTTGCGTACAACAACAATTGTATTGATTTTTGTACAAAATAATATCTATACCACATAAACTCTGTGTTCAAGCACAACTGAAATCAACTGTCTCTGTCAGTGGTAGCATAGATTGCAGGAGGTGCTTTAGCAGCACTGATGGCAGCTCAATTTGCGCATACCTTTCTCTGCACTAAAATTACTAAGTTACTATAATTTTGCATACTTAATTGTTACTTATATTTTTCTATGGTAACAAGAGAGTTGGTATCTGCATGTGTAGGCTCTCTTCTAATACGGCTCCTCATGAGGACCTCGTCTACCAAACTGGAAATCAAAAGGAGCGCTCACTCTATACGCTCCTGTCTGTACATGTATGCAATTGCATCTGCAAATTGAACATAGCAAGCTACAGTGGAAGTTGTGGAACCTCTCAATGTGCCTCAAATATGGATTATGTGGACACCGCATTTGATTCCAAGCCAATACTGTTTAACAACCCTTAAAATCAGGACACCTTTCTAATAAGGACACTATCTATGCCCCATCTGGGTGTCCGGATTAGAGAGGTTCTACTGTAGCACTCGACTGCGTTAGACAGTCTTGAAGAAAGAACATGACCGCTTTGAGAAGTTGACTTTAAACTATCTTGTGTACGTAGTTGCTAATGATGCTAGAGAAAGAAAAGCTACACCTGACTCATCCTGTGGTGAGGTGGATGATGACACTATAGTAGAAGTGCTTGCTGCGTGCTTGCTTGTGTAAGTTGAGAGGACCATGCTAGAGTGGTAGTCAGTTGAGAAGAGTGAGTGTGTGGTACTCATGAGGATTCTTGTTGGTTCTCTAGTGACACTACTTGATAATGTGAGCAGTACTGAGCTAGTGGTTAATGCCGGCTTGATGAGTAAATCAGTGGTGTGCTAGCCTGGATCAGGCAGCCTCCTGCAGGACAAGAATGACACAAGAGATACACTGGGTTTGTAAGGAGTGAGTATTCTAGTATACAACAGACCAAAACAGCATCAGAGGTATGATCACACTGTGAAGGATTTGTGTGAGTGCAGTCAAGAAGAGCAGCCTCATTCCCATCATACTGAACAAGGTCCAGGACCAAATCCTTCCCCGTAAGATTATGTTTGAGCAGTTGACATGAATATTTGGATTGTGAGGTATTTCATTACTGTTATAAAAGCATTACCTTGACCATCATATCCTAGTTGTCTGCACACCACTGTAGCATCAGGTATATTCCAGTAGTTATCACAAACAGTGCTCCATACTCCATTGATGCATACCCACACTGTTCCTCTACCTGGTCTATCACCACCAGTGAGCCTGGCACCACTCTCTGGAGTACAAGACACTACATAGCAAAATTTGATCAAAATAAGTACATTTGACTATAAAATAATTATCAGCATAGAGCACTCCAATCCAACATCTTGCTTGTGAGCCCAGTGGTTCTCAATCCGCGGTGAGTAGCATGTACTCCATAATCCCCTGCTCTTTACTATCACAATTGACAAGTCCTATATGGACTGGTCCGCTTCCTTGTCCATATGATATGGTAGGAGACTGAGTACAATAGCACCTGTAGACATGGATAGAAAAATATTCACTGTCTTGAGTAGTTGTTAATACCTGCCCAGTTGTCAGCATGCTACTTGAGAAGCTGTGGTTCCAAAGAAAGCATGCATCACACACTGTGCCCCACACAAGTACATCAGTGGTGGAGTTGAAACATATCTCCAAGGTGCCTGCTCTTGAAGTTGATTTTTTGCCCTACCATGCAGTCGCATAACACCATAGCTGGTACATTTGGTGAGCTGTAGTGACAAGTTTCACTAGTGCAGCATTCCATGCCAGCGTCTTCATTTTGAGTACATGTGTTGTCATTGACAGTCAACAATCATCTGCTCTATAAAATCACAATGAGCAGCGTTTATATGGAGCTGGTCTACTGCCCTGTACAAAACGTGCTCCTCTGTGTGCAATCGCACTTGCAAATTGACCTTAGCAAACTACAGTGGAACCTCTCAATATGTGCCTCAATTATGGAACAAACACTAGAATGTGGACAGTGCATTTGATCCCAAATCATTAACAACCTCTGAAATCAAGACACCTTCCTAATCAGGACGCTATTTGTGGGTCCCCATGTTGAGTTCAGACATACTTCCACTGTGCCCTCTCTTGCTGTCAATATCCTCCTACCAGCCGCAGGGCACCATTACTGATACAGCTGGCTGATGTGAGAGACTGATTAAGTTTAGTACTGCTGCTAATCAAGCTAACTGTCATTTTCTGCAGCAAGACAAGTTTCTACAGTTGATAATATCATAGGGGCAGCTAAACAATTGTGCAGGCATTACCTGAGGACGAGACTGCTGCATGTAGTATCACCAAGACACATCGCCATAGATAGAGCATCATGCGAACAATTACATGTACACGTGGGCATTAGAGAAGAGCCTGAGCGAGCACCGCTTGGGAGCCACGCCCGAACGAGAGCATCGGGCGGGGCTTGTAAGCGAGGGGTGTGGTCTGAGTATTTGTTTTGTAAACGAAAACAAAATGTCTACATGTACTAGCACTGACCTATGTCTTTCAAACTTCTTGGAGCAGACAGCAGAAGCTACTGATTGGTACTTGCTCGGGGCTTTTATGAACTTGCCTCCGAAGGATCTCACCCTAATAGAGAAGCAGTTTTCGAGCGGTGGACCTACGCGATGCAAAGCAGAACTGTTCAATGTGTGGATGAAGCGGACACCCAATGCCTCGTGGGAACCGATCGCAGCAGCTCTGGAGAAATCAGGAGAAACTGCACTGGCTGAAAATATCCGCAAGCTGTCCGTTTCTGTCCCGAATAACTCGCACGCTGATTCATCAGTAATGGTGCTAAAAATAGAATTGAATCTTGTCGACTTCTTTTCGACGTTGGAGAGTGAATTTGCTGTCGTGGTAACAAATCTCAAGATGTCTCTTGAAGAAAAGCAAGTCTCACTGAAGAAACTAGGAAGATTTCTAGACACTCGCCTCGATCTAGATGGAGAGTTATCACAGGCTGTCAGTATCGATGATCTTCTCCAGCAGATCAAACCGCACTTCTGTTTATTCAACACCGTTGTTCTGAAAGAAATTGTAGAGAATTTTGTTGGAGAGCCTATAAAACAACAGCTACGAGAGTTTAAGAGTAAAGTCGAGGAATTCACTGATACTACGACAATGTCTCTTTTGAAGGAGGTTGAATTTTTGAATCAATTTACCTCAGCAGATCTGCCACAAGTCATCTTCAAGCTGACCGGCTTCTGGCCCAGTGTAACTATCAAACGATTTCAGAGGTTCGTTGATCATGTATTTGAAGCCAACTCGAGTGCTCTTACTCACATTCGTGTGAAACAAGGCTGCATTTGTGTAACATGGTATGCTCGTAAATCAGCCATTGCATCTCTAGCTGCTCGAGCCCAAGAGAAGGTGCTGTTTATGCGACATGTTGGAGTTCTGAGTCTGAGCGTAGGAGACACTGTGATCCTGGAGCAAGAAGAAACAGAGGAAGAAGAAACAGACTTGAGCTCAGCACTGATACAAGCCATTACTGCTGATTGTACAGAGGCTGTAGAGTTTTTACTCTTCCTTGGTGCAGATCCTAACTGCACCTCAGCAAATGAAACCACACCTCTCATTCTTGCCTGCACAAACAATTCTATCAGCATCACTAAAATGCTTCTCAGAGCTGAGGCAGATGTCAATGCGCAAGGCAATCGTGGTATCACTGCTCTTAAGATGGCATGTAGCTCAAGAACACCAAGCATGGATTTAGTGGAGCTACTAGTTCAGTTCGGAGCTCACTTTGTACTTCCAGATGAAAAAATACAGCCAGCACTTGAAATTGCTGCAATGCACGGTCACGCAGATATTGTCCAGTATCTGATCAGTGAAGGGGCTCCAGTAAATGCGCTGGATGGAGATAATGGGACTGCACTCATAGTTGCTTGTTACTTTGAACATGCTGAAATCGTTCATATTCTTCTTGATCATGGAGCTGATCCAAATATACAAGACAAGGAAAATGCTTCTTCGCTTCATTATGCTTGCTTGAAGCAGATGACAGTAGGTGTGGAGCTTCTCCTGGCATATGGAGCAGATCACGGCTTACAAGACGAGAAAGGATCCACACCACTTATGTTTGCTTGTATTAGAAAGAATCGTGCAATGGATCCCTCTATTTTAGCTCTAGTACTTTCAGCTGGTGCTGACCCCAATGCTCAAAATGACATAGATTCTACAGCTCTCATAGTTGCTGCTCATTATGACTACAAAGAAGGTGTTACAATTTTGCTAAATGCAGGAGCAAATGTGAATATTCAGAATAAATTTGGAATATCTGCTCTTCATGAGGCAGCTGAAAATGGACATTTGCCTATCTCAGAACTTCTCCTAGCATCAGGTGCCCAAGCCTCACTCACTGACAGTGGTGGTATGACACCGCTTGACTATGCCCTTGATAACAACCATCACAATGTATGCCAACTACTTCTTGCAAGCATAGACTCCAACCCACTACCAGCCGTGACTGAGGGCACAGACACTAGTAGAACACATGTAGAGGACACTGACTTAAGCTTATTCATGAATGAAACAATAGAACAAGAAGCAAAACCTACACACAGGCGAAGGCGCAGCCAAATAAGTCAACACAGCAGTGCTTTCTCCGCACTCGATCAGCTTCGATATGCTCTAGATTATCCATTCTCACCAGATGATACTATCAAACACCACCAAACTGACGAGGAAGAGGAAACAATAAAACCTGAATCAAGTAATTAAAATTAATTTTTGTAACAATGATTTGCGCACAACATAATTGATTTGCGCATTAATTTTTATACGAATATCTAAACTCAGTGTTCAACACAAATGAAATCAACTGTTTTCATGTCAGTGGTGATGTAGATTACAGGTCATGGTAGGGCTCAAGTGAAGTCAAGCGGCTCAATTTGTGCATACCTTTCTCCAGCCTTTCTCTGTACAAATACTACTGCATGATAGTCACGGTTATTAGCATGCGTGGGCTCTCTTCTGATACGGCTTCTCACTAGAGGAGTTTGTCTATCAAACCGGAAATGTCTACTAGCACGGAGCTTAGTCTTTCAAACTTCTTGGAGCATACAGCAGAAGCTACTGATTGGTACTTGCTCGGGGCGTTTATGAAGTTACCTTCCAAAGATCTCACGCTCATAGAGAAGCAGTTTTCGAGCGGTGGACCTACGCGATGTAAAGCAGAACTGTTCAATGTGTGGACGAAGCGGACACCCAATGCCTCGTGGGAACTGATCGCAGCAGCTCTGGAGAAATCGGGAGAAACTGCACTGGCTGAAAATATCCGCAAAAGTTGCGTTCTGTCGACACTTGCATCTCAACCATCTGCTTCTGCCGCATCAACTGTAAGTGTAGTGCCGATAGACAAGGGCCTTGTGGTTTCCTTTTCAACATTGGAGAGAGAATTTGCTGTTATAGTCAAGAATCTTGAGGTGTTGCTGAAAAAAAAGAAGATATCATTAATGGAACTGGGAAGATTTTTGGATATTCGTCTCGATATAGATGGAGAGTTAGCAAAAATAAATGATATTGACGATCTTCTCCAACAGATCCGACCACACTTCTGTTTATTCAACACAGTGATTCTGAAAGACATTGTAGAAGAGTTTGTAGGAAAGCCATTGAAAAAACAACTTGAGAAGTATGAGTGTGAACTAGAAAAATTCACCAAAATTGCCGAAATATCTCTCTTAGAGAAAGTTAAATTTCTTGATCAATCTAGCTCAGCAGATATGCCACAAGTCATCTTCAAGCTGACCGGCTTCTGGCCCAGTGTAACTATCAAACGATTTCAAAGGTTCGTTGATCATGTATTTGAAGCCAACTCGAGTGCTCTTACTCACATTCGTGTGAAACAAGGCTGCATTTGTGTAACATGGTATGCTCGTAAATCAGCCATTGCATCTCTAGCTGCTCGAGCCCAAGAGAAGGTGCTGTTTATGCGACATGTTGGAGTTCTGAGTCTGAGCGTAGGAGACACTGTGATCCTGGAGCAAGAAGAAACAGAGGAAGAAGAAACAGACTTGAGCTCAGCACTGATACAAGCCATTACTGCTGATTGTACAGAGGCTGTAGAGTTTTTACTCTTCCTTGGTGCAGATCCTAACTGCACCTCAGAAAATGAAACCACACCTCTCATTCTTGCCTGCATGAACAATTCTATCAGCATCACTAAACTACTTATCAAAGCTGAGGCAAATGTTAATGTGAAAGACAAGTTAGATACCACTGCTCTGAAGATGGCATGCAGCTTTAAAATACCGAATAAAATGCTAATTGATCTACTAGTTCAATTTGGAGCTCAGTTTGTCGTACCAGGTGAAATACAGTCGGCACTTGGAATTGCTGCGCAGGAAGGTCACACTGATATCGTTCAGTATCTGATCAGTAAAGGGGCTCCAGTAAACGCACAGGGCATATACGGTGCAAATTCACTTAACAATGCCTGTTGGCACAAACATGCTGATACTGTACGCATTCTTCTTGATAATGGAGCTGATCCCAATATACAAGACCAGAACAACAACACAGCACTTCATGTTGCTTGTTATAAGCAAATGACAGTAGGTGTGGAGCTTCTTCTAGCATATGGAGCAGATCATAGCTTGCGAAGCAAAGATAAAACTACACCTCTCATGTATGCTTGCTTCAAAGAAGGTGACCTCACAATGGATCCCTCCATTTTGATTCTGCTACTTTCAGCTGGTGCTGATCACAATTCTCAAAACGAAAAAGATTTTACAGCTCTCATAGTTGCTGCTCGTTTTGGCTACAAAGAAGGTGTTACAGTTTTGCTAAATGCAGGAGCAATTGTGAATAATCAGAACAAATTTGGAATGACTGCTCTTCATGAGGCAGCTGTAAATGGATTCCTAGCTATATCAGAACTTCTCCTAGCATCAGGTGCCCAAGCCTCACTCACTGACAATGATGGTATGACACCACTTGACTATGCCCTTGATAACAACCATCACGATGTGTGCCAACTACTTCTTGCTAGCATAGACTCCGACCCACTACCAGCCATGACCGAGAGCACCGGCACCAGTGGAACACGTGTAGAGGACACTGACTTGAGCTTATTTATGAATGAAACAATAGAACAAGAACCAACACCTCTACACAGGCGAAGGCGCAGCCAAATAAGTCAACACAGCAGTGGTTTCTCTACACTTGATCAGCTTCGATATGCTCTAGAGTATCCACTCTCACCAGATGATACTATCAAACACCACCTAGCTGATGAAGAAGAAGAAACAAAAAAACCTGAATCAAGTAATTAAAATTTTGTAACAATGGTTTGCGTACAATAATAATCTCATTGATTTTAATACAAAATAATATCTATACCACATAAAGTCAATGTTCAAACAACTGAAATCAACTGTCTCTGTCAGTGGTAGCATAGATTGCAGGTGGTGCCCTAGCAGCATGGCAGCTCAATTTGCACATACCTTTCTCTGCACTAAATTACTAAGTTACTATAATTTTGCATACTTAATTTGGTACTTACATTTTTCTATGGTATCAAGAGAGTTGGTATCTGCATGTGTAGGCTCTCTTCTGATACGGCTCCTCATGATGAGGACCTCGACTACCAAACCGGAAATCAAAAGGAGTGCTCACTCTAAGCTACAGTGGAACCTCTCAATATGTGCCTCAAACACGGAGCAGCCTCTATAATGTGGACACTGCATTTGATCCCAAATCATTAACAACCCCTGAAATCAGGACATCTCTCTAATCAGGACGATATTTGTGGGTCCCAAGGGTGTCTGGATTAGAGAGGTTCTACTGTAGCACTAAACTCGACTGCAGACCAACCGAAGCATGAAAATGCCTCAAAGCGGTTATGTTCTTTTCTTCAAGACTAACTACTTGTAACTGTTGATGTCTATCCACATAAGAGATTGATCATTACCTGAAGCTACAGACAACTTGAGCTGCTGTGGTGCCCAAAGATTATCACACACTGTGCCCCATGTTGAGTTTAGACACATCTCCACTGTGCCCTCTCTTGCTGTCAATCCTCCTACCACCCGAAGGGCACCATTACTGATACAGCTGGCTGATGTGAGAGACTGATTAAGCTGCTAATCAAGCTAACTGCCATTTTTTGCAGCAAGACAAGTTTCTACAGTTGATACTATCATAGGGGCAGCTAAACAACTGTGCAGGCATTACCTGAGGACGAGACTGCTGCATGTATCACCAAGACACATCGCCATTATAGATAGAGCATCATGCGAACAATTACACGTGGGCATTAAAGAAGAGCCTGAGCGAGCACCTTTCTGAGAGCTCGGGAGCCACGCCCGAACGAGAGCATCGGGCGGGACTTGTTGGTGGGTGGTATTTGTTTTGTAAACGAAAACAAAATGTCTACATGTACTAGCACTGACCTATGTCTTTCAAACTTCTTGGAGCAGACAGCAGAAGCTACTGATTGGTACTTGCTCGGGGTGTTTATGAACTTGCCTCCGAAGGATCTCACCCTCATAGAGAAGCAGTTTTCGAGCGGTGGACCTACGCGATGCAAAGCAGAACTGTTCAATGTGTGGACGAAGCGGACACCCAATGCCTCGTGGGAACTGATCGCAGCAGCTCTGGAGAAATCAGGAGAAACCGCACTGGCTGAAAATATCCGCAAGCTGTCCGTTTCTGTCCCGAATAACTCGCTCGCTGATTCATCAGCAATGGTGCTAAAAATAGAATCGAATCTTGTCGACTTCTTTTCGACGTTGGAGAGTGATTTTGCTGTCTTGGTAACAAATCTCAAGATGTCTCTTGAAGAAAAGCAAGTCTCACTGAAGAAACTAGGAAGATTTCTAGACACTCGCCTCGATCTAGATGGAGAGTTATCACAGGGCGAGGCTGTCAGTATCGATGATCTATTACAGCAGATCAAACCGCACTTCTGTTTATTCAACACTGTTGTTCTGAAAGAAATTGTAGAAAATTTTGTTGGAGAGCCTATAAAACAACAGCTATGCGAGTATAGGAGTAAAGTTGAGGAATTCACTGAAACTACCACAATGTCTCTTTTGAAGGAGGTTGAATTTTTGAATCAGTTTACCTCAGCAGATATGCCAAAAGTCATCTTCAAGCTGACCGGCTTCTGGCCCAGTGTTACTATCAAACGATTTCAGAAGTTCGTTGATCACGTATTTAAAGCCAACTCGAGTGCTCTTACTCACATTGATGTGGAAGAAGGCTGCATTTGTGTAACATGGTATGCTCGTAAATCAGCCATTGCATCTCTAGCTGCTCGAGCCCAAGAGAAGGTGCTGTTTATGCGACATGTTGGAGTTCTGAGTCTGAGTGTAGGAGACACTGTGATCCTGGAGCAAGAAGAAACAGAGGAAGAAGAAACAGACTTGAGCTCAGCACTGATACAAGCCATTACTGCTGATTGTACAGAGGCTGTAGAGTTTTTACTCTTCCTTGGTGCAGATCCTAACTGCACCTCAGCAAGTGGAACCACGTACACCTCTCATTCTTGCCTGCGCAAACAAGTCTATCAGCATCGCTAAACTACTCCTCAGAGCTGAGGCAAATGTCGATGCGCAAGACTGTCGTGGTATCACTGCTCTTAAGATGGCAGGTAGCTCAAGAACACCAAACATGGATTTAGTGGAGCTACTAGTTCAGTTCGGAGCTCGCTTAGTAATTCCAGATGAAAAAATACAGCCAGCACTTGAAATTGCTGCAATGCATGGTCACACAGATATTGTCCAGTATCTGATCAGTGAAGGGGCTCCAGTGAATGCGCTGGATGGAGATAACGGGACTGCACTCATAGCTGCTTGTTACTTTAAACATGCTGAAATTGTTCATATTCTTCTTGATCGTGGAGCTGATCCAAATATACAAGACAAAGAAAACGCTTCTGCACTTCATTTTGCTTGCTTGAAGCAGATGACAGTAGGTGTGGAGCTTCTTCTGGCATATGGAGCAGATCACGGCTTACAAGATGAGAAAGGATCCACACCGCTTATGTTCGCTTGTATTAGAAAGAATCATGCAATGGATCCCTCTATTTTAGCTCTACTAATTTCAGCTAGTGCTGACCCCAATGCTCAAAATAACATACATTCTACAGCTCTCATAGTTACTATGGCTACAAAGAAGGTATTTCAGTTTTGCTAAATGCAGGGGCAAATGTGAACATTCAGAACAAATTTGGAATAACTGCTCTTCATGAGGCAGCTGTAAATGGATTCCTAGCTATCTCAGAACTTCTCCTAGCATCAGGTGCCCAAGCCTCACTCACTGACAATGCTGGTATGACACCGCTTGACTATGCCCTTGATAACAACCATCACGATGTGTGCCAACTACTTCTTGCAAGCATAGACTTCGACCCACTACCAGTCGTGACCGAGAGCACAGACACCAGTGGAACACGTGTGGAGGACACTGACTTAAGCTTATTCATGAATGAAACAATTGAAGAAGAATCAAAACTATTGTTCGAAAAGGAAAGTCAGTACAGCAGTGCTTTCTCCACACTTGATGAGCTTCGATATGCTCTAGAGTATCCACTTTCACCAGCTGATGCTATCAAACACCACCAAGCTGACGAAGAAGAAGAAGAAACAAGAAAACCCGAATCAAGTAATTAGTAACAATGACTTGCATACAACATAGTTGCATTAATTTTTTACGAATATCTAAATCTGTGTTCAACACAAATGAAATCAACTGTTTTCAAGTCAGTGGTAATTTAGATTGCAGGTCATGGTATAGGGCTCTAGTGAGTCAAGCGGCTCAATTTGTGCATACCTTTCTCTGTACAAATACTCTGCATGATAGTCACGGTTATTAGTATGCGTAGGCTCTCTTCTGATACGGCTTCTCACAAGAGGAGTTTGTCCACCAAACCGGAAATGTTTACTAGCATGGAGCTTTGTCTTTCAAACTTCTTGGAGCAGACAGCAGAAGCTACTGATTGGTACTTGCTCGGGGCGTTTATGAACTTACCTCCCAAAGATCTCACGCTCATAGAGAAGCAGTTTTCGAGCGGTGGACCTACGCGATGTAAAGCAGAACTGTTCAATGTGTGGATGAAGCGGACACCCAATGCCTCGTGGGAACTGATCGCAGCAGCTCTGGAGAAATTAGGAGAAACTGCACTGGCCGAGAAGATTCACAAGCTGTCTACCGTCCAGATCAACTCGTGTGCTGATTCGTCTGCCGTCGTTGTGCTGAAAATAGAATCTAGTCTTGTCGACTTCTTTTTGATACTGGAGAGTGAATTTGCTGCTGTGGTAACTAATCTCAAGATGTCTCTTGAGGAAAAGCAGGTCTCACTGAAAAAACTAGGAAGATTTCTAGACACTCGTCTTGATCTAGATGGAGAGTCAATGTTATCCCACTTTGTCAGTATCGACGACATTTTCCAACGGATCAAACCACACTTCTGTTTATTCAACACTGTAATTCTGAAAGACATTGTAGAGAATTTTGTCGGAGAGCCATTAAAAGAGCAGCTGCAAGAGTATAAGAGTAAAGTTGATAAATTCACTGAAACTACCACAATGTCTCTTCTGAAGAAAGTGGAATTTCTTGATCAATCTAGCTCAGCAGATCTGCCTCAAGTCATCTTCAAGCTGACCGGCTTCTGGCCCAGTGTTACTATCAAACGATTTCAGAGGTTCGTTGATCATGTATTTGAAGCCAACTCGAGTGCTCTTACTCACATTCGTGTGAAACAAGGCTGCATTTGTGTAACATGGTATGCTCGTAAATCAGCCATTGCATCTCTAGCTGCTCGAGCCCAAGAGAAGGTGCTGTTTATGCGACATGTTGGAGTTCTGAATCTGAGCGTAGGAGACACTGTGATCCTGGAGCAAGAAGAAACAGAGGAAGAAGAAACAGACTTGAACTCAGCACTGATACAAGCCATTACTGCTGATTGTACAGAGGCTGTAGAGTTTTTACTCTTCCTTGGTGCAGATCCTAACTGCACCTCAGCAAATGAAACCACACCTCTCATTCTTGCCTGCAGGAACAATTCTATCAGCATCACTAAACTACTTCTCAAAGCTGAGGCAATTGTTAATGCGCAAGACAAGTTACATACCACTGCTCTGAAGATGGCATGTAGGTTTAAAATACCGAATAATTGCCGAGCGCCTTAGCGCGAGGCATGTAATCGCGGAGTACTGTGTCGAAATTGTATGTTTGTATATATGTATATATATATATATATATGTCACGCTTAGGAATGCAATCAGTCCATATGGCGAGGCCCATACTGTAGTATTGTATGCGAGGGCCACGAGGGCAGCAATTGCAAGGCCCCGGGATTGCACGTTCTTTCATAACTACTCGACGTTATTTCATAACTCGACTACAAAATGGACGATTCGACTTCCCATCTCGCTTTCCGTGCACCGCCCTCATCAGCGATACTGTGACTGATGCTGCAGCAAGAATCAGGGCTTTGGCGCGGGAGGGGAAGCGCAGACAGCGTGAATTTGATGAGAGACACCACTGCTACTCGGTAAAAACATAATCCCGCGCTGTATTTACTTAGTCTGGAGACCCGCCCCTTTCGCATTAAGAGGAAAGGGTCTGGTCGCTTCAGTACCAATCAGTTGTACCAGTGGAATTTAAATTACGTCACATTTTCACGTGTTAATTAGTAACAAAATGGCGGCAGTCAGTGTGCTGTTTTCTTTATCGATCTAGCTCACAAAATCGGCGGAAGAAGCAACCTTCGGTCAGCTTAAAAATTAAACTATGACATCTTATTCAAGCGCCAATGAAAGCAGGCAAAGCATAGACACTTTCTGTACCGTGTTTACAACCTAGGTTACAAAGTCGAGCGTACAAGCCAGCTCTAGCATTCTTACTTACAACCATTACGTTCAGTAGCTCGTTCGTGACATTTGCATGGTCACAACAGGTGTACAGCGCGTTTACTGCAGCCAATACGGCGTGATTTCTAGGCGAACGTTCGTAGCTTATGAATATTCATTATTTATTGATTCTGCCGTGCGTTTCTGCAATCTGATTGGACCTCAAGAATCCCTGCGCTGTGGTACGGGTACTGTAT
Source organism: Haliclona indistincta (assembly GCA_964017065.1). Lineage (NCBI taxonomy): Eukaryota > Metazoa > Porifera > Demospongiae > Haplosclerida > Chalinidae > Haliclona > Haliclona indistincta. The sequence continues at coordinate 7,860,253 of OZ024790.1, forward strand.
GCTGAAGCGACCAGACCCTTTCCTCTTAATGCGAAAGGGGCGGGTCTCCAGACTAGTATTTACTCTCCATTACAAATAATAGAGCAAACAGACTTTCACACCTTCGAATTCGTGAAAGGGCTAACAAAAGACTGTCTGCAGAAACTGAAGAACAGGTTATGATTCTTGACTCAATGCTAAGACATTTCATGCTTATGACTCCTCCTTTTTCCCGGACACTGTTAAACTATATGGAACCTGCTGTTCATGAGAAAGTTGTCCCTGCAGCAGATTGTCTCCGCTTCATCCCTCTCTGTTTTCAAGAGAGATATTTGTGGCTATCGATCTAATTTAATCTAGTAACTTATGTTGTTTGTCTTTTCTTTTGGTTGGTACCATGCATTATTATTATTAATGAATTTTATTTCCGTGCGAGGCAAATACATGCTGTAAGTATACCTAGTATTTTAATTTAACTACTAGTTCAATCTGGAGCTCAGTTTGTCGTACCAGGTGAAATACAGACAGCACTTGGAATTGCTGCGCAGGAAGGTCACAGATATCGTTCAGTAAAGGGGCTCCAGTAAACGCACAGGGCATATACGGTGCAAATTCACTTATGTGTGCATGTTGGCACAAACAGGCTGATACTGTACGCATTCTTCTTGATAATGGAGCTGATCCCAATATACAAGGCCAGGACAACAACACAGCACTTCATAATGCTTGTTATAGACAAATGACAGTAGGTGTGGAGCTTCTTCTAGCATATGGAGCAGATCATAGCTTGCAAACCAAAGATAAAATTACACCTCTCATGTATGCTTGCTACAAAGAAGGTGACCTCACAATGGATCCCTCCATTTTGATTCTGCTACTTTCAGCTGGTGCTGATCCCAATGCTCAAAACAAGAATGATTCTACAGCTCTCATAGCTGCTACGCATTTTGGCTATAAAGAAGGTGTTTCAGTTTTGCTAAATGCAGGAGCTAGTGTGAATATTCAGAACAAATATGGAATGACTGCTCTTCATGAGGCAGCTAAAGATGGATTCCTAGCTATCTCAGAACTTCTCCTAGCATCAGGTGCCCAAGCCTCACTCACTGACAATGCTGGTATGACACCACTTGACTATGCCCTTGATAACAACCATCACGATGTGTGCCAACTACTTCTTGCTAGCATAGACTCCGACCCACTACCAGTCGTGACCAAGTCCACAGACACTACCGAGCACAGACAACTACCACCTAGAAATACTGATTCCAGCTCATTCATGACTGAAACAACAGAACAAGAAGCAACACCTCCACACAGGCGAAGGCGCAGCCGAACAAGTCAGCACAGCAGTGCTTTCTCGACACTCGATCAGCTTCGATATGCTCTAGAGTATCCACTCCCACCAGCTGATACTATCAAACACCACCAAACTGACGAGGAGGTAGGAGAAACAATCAAACCTGAATCAGATAATTAGAATTATTTATTCTCAACAATATTTTCATTATGCCACGCGGTAGTCGTGGCATATTTAGGGTTGAGCGGAAAACAAGATGGCGGCTACACCGTTAGGCTAAACGCAATAATTCACGTATATCTTGGCTGTTGACGATATCAAGGGTATTTTAACTACCTAGGGGCTATCCTAAGAGATAAGCGCTTACAATGAGTCTACTAATAAAGACTATAAGGCCAGGTGCTATGGGCATGAAAAGATTGCGTCTCGCCTGGAGGCACTACTACGGCACTGCCATATCTTCGCCGTACGGGCGTTTCAAGCTAATCTAACGTTCTGAAGCTCTTTGCACGATTTTTGCGATTACAAAGAGACCTTCAGAAGCACAAGAAACCAGGTCTAAGGTGGTAAACCAGAGTTCACGTGGTCACCCGTTTGTTCATCTTCTTTCTTCTTATTCTTCTTCTTATTCTTCTTCAGAGAGCCTAGCGCCGTGGCTAGTGAGTTATTCAAGACAAAACCTACACAGAAACTACACTAGTCGTTGGGAGCAGTGCACCTGATATCTATTTAAGCCCAAAACACTAGCAGAAGCGAGTATTTTCAAGAAAACAGCGATTTTTGGTCCATTGTCAGACTCCAATCACTCCATTCCATCATTCTTTTGAACTCCGTTACTAGGTTACGCCTACTCGCGCACGCCCGTGTATGTAATTATTCTAATACAAGCGCACCTTAGTACAAATTGCTTAGAACGCGAGTGCTGCTGCTACTAGCTGTGTGTTCACAGCAGACAACGAGCAAATCGTCACTGTTACACCGGATTTGTCTGTTCAGGCTTGTAAGAATGCTAGCTTAAGCTCAGCTAATGTTGCATGGTACGTGTTGCATGCAGTGCAGACTGCATGCAGAGTCGATTGAGTGCATTGTGGAGCTGCCCGGCACTAACTTTTCTTTATACACTGTATTAGCATAAGTGCCAACTAAGTCATTAATAAAAAAAGAAAAGAAACAAGTAATAAAAACATTTTAACCAAAATGGAAGAGATTTAGGGTTGGTACATTTATCGAAAAAGTATGGAAACAAGATTTGAAATGAAAAGGATTGTAACAATAGCAGTGTAATGCTACCTCCCTAAATTAACTGCTTTCGATAGTTGTGGTTAATTTAATAGGGAGGTAGCATTACACTGCTATTGTTACAATCCTTTTCATTTCAAATCTTGTTTCCATACTTTTTCGATAAATGTACCAACCCTAAATCTCTTCCATTTTGGTTAAAATGTTTTTATTACTTGTTAATAATGTTTTACACCACACAAACTTGTTCGAACGCAATGGAAATCGACTGTATAGAACATGTTGCTGACAACTCAGATACTCTGGCACTGGGGAATGTCCCTTGCTATACCGACCTCCTCCACACTGTGGTTGATGTATGCGATGGTAGATTTAGACCATGCATGATGATTATTATAATGTACTCACTATAGCAGAGTTTTATCTTTTGAAGAATTATGTTTGTGATCATAGTTGTGGTTCACCATTTCTGGATTACAGTAAGTAATCACTCATACGTTTTGTGACGTTTTTAAAACTCTTACATGTGACTATATAGACTGTTTACGGTACGCCGATAAGTTAGACAAACATTGAGTCTACAAGTACCATACAGTATTTATAACCACTTCAGTTACTCACAGTTACATAAGTGTTTGGAGTGATGGTAAAGACTATGCCCTTGATAACAACCATCCGATTTGTGCCGACTACTGCTTCTAGCAAACATAGGACTTTAAGAGCACAGACACTACCGAGCACGAACCATTACCTCTTATTAATACTGATTCCAGCTCATTCATGACAAAACCAATAAAATAGAAGCACTGAACACCTCCATGCGAAGTTGCAGACAAAGTAAAGCTTTGCTCTCTCCTCCCTTCATCAGCTTTGATATGCTCTAGAGAGTATCCACTCATACTGGCTGCTTAACTATCAACTGAAGCTGCATGATGAGAAAGAAAAATCAAGGTCATACTTTAAATATGGTCTGTCAGTGTCTACATGTGTGGTAGTAAAATTTCCCTGTATCGCTAAATCCTTATCAATGCATGACCACAACCGCTCCACCCCTGTACACATTAGCTGCAGAATGTCTTCTTTGCCGGTCTCAAGTTCTGAGCTTTGTCTACTAAATTTCTTAGAGGAGACAGCTCAAGTTAGCGATTGGTACATGTTGGGGCTGTATATGGGCGTACCACGAGAAGATCTGTAGAGAAGCAGTTTTCTGGCCATGGATCAGCTCGATGCAGAGCAGAACTGTTCAATGTGTGGATGAAGCGGACACCCGATGCCTCGTGGGAACTGATCGCAGCAGCTCTGGAGAAATTAGGAGAAACTGTACTGGCTGAAAAAGTTCGTAAACAATGCTCAGTGCTACCCGCAGTTTCCGATACACTTGAGTTTAAAATCAAAAACCCATGTACTTCATCAATTGTAAAGATAGAGAAGAGTCTTGTGGTTTCTTTTTCAACGCTGGAGAGAGAATTTGCTGTTATAGTAAAAAACCATGAGACCTCCTTGGAGAGAAAACCAGTCTCATTGAAGGAGCTGAAAAGATTTTTAAACACTCGTCTTGACCTACATAAAGAGTTATCACAAGTAGATAGCATCGATGACCTTATCCAGCAGATCAAACCCACTTCTGTTTATTCAACACTGTGATTCTGAAAGACATTGTAGAAGGGTTTGTAGGAAAGCCATTGAAACAACAGCTGAAGAAATATGAGTGTGAATTAGAGAAATTCACTGAAACTGCCGAAATGTCTCTATTAAAGAAGGTTGAATTTCTTGATCGATTTACCTCAGCAGATATGCCACAGGTCATCTTCAAGCTGACCGGCTTCTGGCCCAGTGTTACTATCAAACGATTTCAGAGGTTCGTTGATCATGTATTTGAAGCCAACTCGAGCGCTCTTACTCACATTCGTGTGAAACAAGGCTGCATTTGTGTAACATGTAGTGTTGTTTTAGTAGCCATTTTTAATTTTAGTTTAGTTTTAGTATTAGTAAGGGTTTGGAATTTCATTATAGTTTAGTTTTAGTTTTAGTAAAGTTGCCTTAAAAGTTTTAGTTTAGTATTAGTTTTAGTAACACATGAAAATTAATGTAGTATAATGAGTTATGAATAGATGAATGAATAGACGTGTTATACGTGACAATTATTGAAGATTAGCTATATTGTACATTGTAATATAACGCCTGGCATTGAACAGAGACTGAGTCACTAAAGTAGCCACTTGTTGCCTTAGTAGCAAGTTATTATTTTAGTTTAGTATTAGTTTTAGTTAAGGTTTAGGTACTAAATATAGTTTAGTTTTAGTTTAGTAAACTAAAACAAATTTCCTTAAACTAAAAGGGTTTTAGTATTAGTTTTAGTTAACCAAAACAACACTAGTAACATGGTATGCTCGTAAATCAGCCATTGCATCTCTAGCTGCTCGAGCCCAAGAGAAGGTGCTGTTTATGCGACATGTTGGAGTTCTGAGTCTGAGCGTAGGAGACACTGTGATCCTGGAGCAAGAAGAAACAGAGGAAGAAGAAACAGACTTGAACTCAGCACTGATACAAGCCATCATTGCTGATTGTAAAGAGGCTGTAGAGTTTTTACTCTTCCTTGGTGCAGATCCTAACTGCACCTCAGCAAATGGAACCACACCTCTCATTCTTGCCAGCAGGAACAATTCTATCAGCATCGCTAAACTACTTCTCAAAGCTGAGGCAAATGTTAATAAACAAAACATTGATGGTGTCACTGCTCTTAAGATGCTGTGTAGTTTAAGAACACCAAACATGGATTTAGTAGAACTGCTAGTTGAGTTCGGAGCTCAATTTATAACTCCAGATGAAAAAATACAGCCAGCACTTGAAATCGCTGTAATGCATGGTCACACAGATATTGTCCAATATCTTATCAGTAAAGGGGCTCCAGTGAATGCACATGATAAACATAAAACTACTGCACTCATAAAAGCCTGTTGCTTTGAACATGCTGAAATCATTCATATTCTTCTTGATTATGGAGCTGATCCAAATATACAGGTCAAGAAAAACGTTTCTGCACTTCACTTTGCTTGCTATAAACAGATGACAGTAGCTGTGGAGCTTCTTCTCGCATATGGAGCAGATCACAGCTTACAAACTGAGACAGGATTTACACCCCTTTTTTTCGCTTGTGGTAGAGAAAATCGCACAATGAATCCATCCATTCTAGTCATGCTGCTCTCAGCTGGTGCTGATCCCAATACTCAAGCTGAGGATGGTTACACGGCTCTCATGGTTGCTGTGCAGTATGGCTACAAGGAAGGTGCTTCAGTTTTGCTAAATGCAGGGGCTATTGCATCTACTCAGGATCTATTTGGATCAACTGCTTTACACAAAGCAGCTAAGAATGGATTCTTGTCTATCTCAGAACTTCTCCTAGCATCAGGTGCCCAAGCCTCACTCACTGACAATGATGGTATGACACCGCTTGACTATGCCCTTGATAACAACCATCACGATGTGTGCCAACTACTTCTTGCAAACATGGACTCCAACCCACTACCAGCCGTGACCGAGAGCACAGACACTAGACCACTACCAGCCAGAAGCACCGATTTCAAGACTGAAACAATAGAACAAGAATCAACACCTCTGCAAAGCCGAAGACAAACAAGTCAGCACAGCAGTGCTTTCTCGACACTCGATCAGCTTCGATATGCTCTAGAGTATCCACTCTCACCAGCTGATGCTATCAAACACCACCAAGCTGACGAAGAAGAAAAAACAAGAAAACCCGAATCAAGTAATTAGTAACAATGATTTGCTCACTACATAGTTGCATTAATTTTATACGAATATCTAAACTCTGTGTTCAACACAACTGAAATCAACTGTTTTCAAGTCAGTGGTAATGTAGATTGCAGGTCATGGTAGGGCTCTAGCGAGTCAAGCGGCTCAATTTGTGCATACCTTTCTCTGTACAAATACTACTGCATAGTTATTATAGTTCATGCGTAGGCTCTCGTCTTCTGATACGGCTTCTCACAAGAGAAGTTAAATTGTCTAATACCAAACCGGAAATGTCTACTAGCAGTAGCACTGAACTTTGTCTTTCAAACTTCTTGGAGCAGACAACAGAAGCTACTGATTGGTACTTGCTTGGGGCGTTCATGAACTTACCTCCCAAAGATCTCACGCTCATAGAGAAGCAGTTTTCGAGCGGTGGACCTACGCGATGTAAAGCAGAACTGTTCAATGTGTGGATGAAGCGGACACGCAATGCCTCGTGGGAACTGATCGCAGCAGCTCTGGAGAAATCAGGAGAAACTGCACTGGCCGAGAAGATTCGCAAGCTGTCCGTTACTGTCCAGATCAACTCGTGTGCTGATTCGTCTGCAGTTGTGCTGAAAATAAAATCGTATCTTGTCGAATTCTTTTCGATGTTGGAGAGTGAATTTGCTGTCGTGGTAACAAATCTCAAGATGTCTCTTGAAGAAAAGCAAGTCTCACTGAAGAAACTAGGTAGATTTCTAGACACTCGCCTCGATCTAGATGGAGAGTTATCACAGGGCGAGGCTGTCAGTATCGATGATCTTCTGCAGCAGATCAAACCGCACTTCTGTTTATTCAATACCGTTGTTCTGAACGACATTGTAGAGAATTTTGTTGGAGAGCCATTGAAACAACAGCTACGAGAGTTTAAGAGTAAAGTCGAGGAATTCACTGAAACTACCACAATGTCTCTTTTGAAGGAGGTTGAATTTTTGAATCAATTTACCTCAGCAGATATGCCACAAGTCATCTTCAAGCTGACTGGCTTCTGGCCCAGTGTTACTATCAAACGATTTCAGAGGTTCGTTGATCATGTATTTGAAGCCAACTCGAGTGCTCTTACTCACATTCGTGTGAAACAAGGCTGCATTTGTGTAACATGGTATGCTCGTAAATCAGCCATTGCATCTCTAACTGCTCGAGCCCAAGAGAAGGTGCTGTTTATGCGACATGTTGGAGTTCTGAGTCTGAGTATAGGAGACACTGTGATCCTGGAGCAAGAAGAAACAGAAGAAGAAACAGACTTGAGCTCAGCACTGATACAAGCCATTACTGCTGATTGTACAGAGGCTGTAGAGTTTTTACTCTTCCTTGGTGCAAATCCTAACTGCACCTCAGCAAGAGGAACCACACTTCTCATTCTTGCCTGCAGAAACAATTCTATCAGCATCACTAAACTACTTCTCAGAGCTGAGGCGAATGTTAATGCGCAAGACAATCATGGTATCACTGCTCTGAAGATGGCATGTAGGTTGAAAATACCGAATGAAATGTTAATTGATCTACTAGTTCAATCTGGAGCTCAGTTTGTCGTACCAGGTGAAATACAGACGGCACTTGGAATTGCTGCGCAGGGAGGTCACACAGATATTGTTCAGTATCTGATCAGTAAAGGGGCTCCAGTAAACGCACAGGACATATTAGGTGCAACTTCACTTATGTACGCATGTTGTCACAAACAGGCTGATGCTGTACGCATTCTTCTTGATAATGGAGCTGATCCCAATATACAAACCAAGAACAACAACACGGCACTTCATATTGCTTGTTATAAGCAAATGACAGTAGGTGTGGAGCTTCTTCTAGCATATGGAGCATATCATAGCTTGCAAACCAAAGATAAAAATACACCTCTCATTAATGCTTGCTACAAAGAAGGTGACCTCACAATGGATCCCTCCATTTTGATTCTGCTACTTTCAGCTGGTGCTGATCCCAATGCTCAAAACAAGAAAGATTCTACATCTCTCATAGTTGCTGCTCATTTTGGCTATAAAGAAGGTGTTTCAGTTTTGCTAAATGCAGGAGCAAATGTTAATATTCAAAACAAATATGGAATGACTGCTCTTCACGAGGCAGCTGAAGATGGATTCCTAGCTGTCTCAGAGCTTCTCCTAGCATCAGGTGCCCAAGCCTCACTCACTGACAATGCTGGTATGACACCGCTTGACTATGCCCTTGATAACAACCATCACGATGTGTGCCAACTACTTCTTGCTAGCATAGACTTCAACCCACTACCAGCTTTGACCGCAAGCACAGACACTACCAAGCACAGACCACTACCACCTAGAAATACTGATTCCAGCTCATTCATGACTGAAACAATAGAACAAGAAGCAACACCTCTACACAGGCGAAGGTGCAGCCGAACAAGTCAGCACAGCTGTGCTTTCTCTACACTCGATCAGCTTCGATATGCTCTAGAGTATCCACTCTCACCAGATGATACTATCAAACACCACCAAGCTGACGAGGAGGAAGAAGAAACAAGAAAACCTGAATCAAGTAATTAAGATTTTGAGATTTGCGCACAACCACAACTGCATTAATTTTTATACGAATATCTAAACTCTGTGTTCAACACAACTGAAATCAACTGTTTTCATGTCAGTGGTAATGTAGATTGCAGGTCATGGCCGTAGGGCTCAAGTGATTCAAGCGGCTCGATTTGTGCATGATGATAGTCACGGTTATTAGTATGCGTGGGCTCTCTTCTGATACGGCTTCTCACAAGAGGAGTTTGTCTATCAAACCGGAAATGTCTGACTAGCACGGAACTTTGTCTTTCAAACTTCTTGGAGCAGACAGCAGAAGCTACTGATTGCTACTTGCTCGGAGCGTTTCCTAAAGATCTCACGCTCATAGAGAAGCAGTTTTCGAGCGGTGGACCTACGCGATGTAAAGCAGAACTGTTCAATGTGTGGATGAAGCGGACACCCAATGCCTCGTGGGAACTGATCGCATCAGCTCTGGAGAAATCAGGAGAAACTGCACTTGCTGAAAATATCCGCAAAAGTTGCGTTCTGTCGACGCATGCATCTCAACCATCTGCTTCTGCATCAACTGTAAGTGTAGTGCCGTTAGACAAGGCCCTTGTTGTTTCCTTTTCAACATTAGAGGCAGAATTTGCTGTTATAGTCAAGAATCTTGAGGTGTTGCTGAAAAGAAAATTCAGAAAGAAGAAACCGTTAATGGAACTGGGAAGATTTTTGGATATTCGTCTCGATCTAGATGGAGAGTTAGCAAAAATAAATGATATTGATGAACTTCTCCAACAGATCCGACCACACTTCTGTTTATTCAACACTGTGATTCTGAAAGACATTGTAGAAGAGTTTGTAGGAAAGCCGTTGAAAAAACAACTGGAGAAGTATCAGTGTGAACTAGAAAAATTCACCAAAATTGCCAAAATATCTCTCTTAGAGAAAGTAAAGTTTCTTGATCAATCTAGCTCAGCAGATATGCCACAAGTCATCTTCAAGCTGACCGGCTTCTGGCCAAGTGTAACTGTCAAACGATTTCAGAGGTTCGTTGATCATGTATTTGAAGCCAACTCGAGTGCTCTTACTCACATTCGTGTGAAACAAGGCTGCATTTGTGTAACATGGTATGCTCGTAAATCAGCCATTGCATCTCTAGCTGCTCAAGCCCAAGAGAAGGTGCTGTTTATGCGACATGTTGGAGTTCTGAGTCTGAGCGTAGGAGACACTGTGATCCTGGAGCAAGAAGAAGAAGAAACAGACTTGAGCTCAGCACTGATACAAGCCATTACTGCAAATTGTACAGAGGCTGTGGAGTTTTTATTCTTCCTTGGTGCAGATCCTAACTGCACCTCAGCAAGTGGAACCACACCTCTCATTCTTGCCTGCAGAAACAATTCTATCAGCATCGCTAAATTGCTTCTCAGAGCTGAGGCAAATGTCAATGCACAAGACAAGGAGCGGTTTACTGCTCTTAAGGTGGTTTGTAGTTTAGAAACACCAAACAAAGCTTTAGTGGAGCTACTAGTTCAATCCGGAGCTCAGTTTGTCATACCGGGTGAAAGGATAATGGCACTTGAAATTGTTGCAAAAAATGGTCACACAGATATTGTCCAGTATCTGGTCGGTGAAGGGGCTACAGTGAACGCTCAAGATAGAAATCGTGCAACTGCGCTCATATATGCATGTTATAATAAGCAATCTGAAATTGTATCTTTTCTTTTAAATCATGGTGCTGATCCTAATATGCAGGACAAGTACAATAACACAGCACTTCATATTGCTTGCTATAATCAGATGACAGTAGGTGTGGAGCTTCTTCTCACACGTGGAGCAGATTATAACTTGCAAAGCGATGATAAATCGACACCTCTTATGTATGCTTGCTTCCATGGGCGTAGGAACAGGGGGGGCCAGAGCTAGTCTTTAATTTTGAGCTTACCTATAGAGTTGTTCAGAAAGTACCCAGCAAGTCTGTTGCATTGCCAACGAGTCTCAGTTTAATACCTAGACGACGACCTAGACGCACGTTTGCATGTCGAAGATAGCCATAAAATCGCTGAAATAACGCCCCTTATGAATATTAATTAGCAAAATTTTTCGGCTCGCTCCGCTCGCCTAAATCTTGGGCCCTCTTGCTCAAAAAATGCTTCCTACGCCACTGGCTTCAAAGGAGGTGACCTCACAATAGATCCCTCCATTTTGATTCTGCTACTTTCAGCTGGTGCTGATCCCAATGCTCAAAACGAGAAAGATTCTACAGCTCTCATAGCTGCTGCTCATTTTGGCTACAAAGAAGGTGTTACAGTTTTGCTAAATGCAGGAGCAAATGTGAATATTCAGAACAAATTTGGAATGACTGCTCTTCATGAGGCAGCTGAAAATGGATTCCTAGCTATCTCAGAACTTCTCCTAGCATCAAATGCCCAAGCTTCATTAGCTGACAATGCTGGTATGACACCGCTTGACTATGCCCTTGATAACAACCATCACGATGTGTGCCAACTACTTCTTGTTAGCATAGACTCCGACCCACTACCAGCCGTGACTGAGGGCACAAACACCAGTGGAACACATGTAGAGGACACTGACTTAATCTTATTCATGAATGAAACAATTGAAGAAGAATCAGAACTATTGTTCAAAAGGGAAGGTCAGTACAGCAGTGCTTTCTCCACACTCGATCAGCTTCGACATGCTCTAGAGTATCCACTCTCACCAGCTGATGCTATCAAACACCAGCAAGCTGACGAAGAAGAAGAAACAAGAGAACCTGAATCAAGTAATTAAAATTTTGTAACAATGGCAACAACAATGATCGCATTGATTTTTATACAAAATAATATCCATATCACATAAAGTCTGTGTTCAAACACAACTGAAACAACTGTCTCTGTCAGTGGTAGCATAGATTGCAGGAGGTGCCCTAGCAGCATGGCAGCTCAATTTGCGCATACCTTTCTCTGCACTAAATTTACTAAGTTACTATAATTTTGCATACTTAATTGTTACTTATATTTTTCTATGGTAACAAGAGAGTTGGTATCTGCATGTGTAGGCTCTCTTCTAATACGGCTCCTCATGAGGACCTCGTCTATCAAACTTGAAATCAAAAGGAGCGCTCACTCTATACGCTCCTGTCTATACATGTATGCAATTGCATCTGCAAATTGAACATAGCAAGCTACAGTGGAAGTTGTGGAACCTCTCAATGTGCCTCAAATATGGATCATGTGGACACCGCATTTGATTCCAAGCCAATACTGTTTAACAACCCCTAAAATCAGGATACCTTCCTAATAAGGACACTATCTATGCCCTTGTGTGTCCGGATTAGAGAGGTTCTACTGTAGCACTCGACTGCGTTAGACAGTCTTGAAGAAAGAACATAACCGCTTTGAGAAGTTGACTTTAAACTATCTTCTGTACGTAGTTGCTAATGATGCTAGAGAAAGAAAAGCTACACCTGACTCATCCTGTGTTGAGGTGGATGATGACACTATAGTAGACGTGCTTGCTGCGTGCTTGCTTGTGTAAGTTGAGAGGACCATGCTAGAGTGGTAGTCAGTTGAGAAGAGTGAGTGTGTGGTACTCATGAGGATTCTTGTTGGTTCTCTAGTGACACTACTTGATAATGTGAGCAGTACTGAGCTAGTGGTTAATGTCGGCTTGATGAGTAAATCAGTGGTGTGCTAGCCTGGAGCGGGCCTCCTGCAGGACAAGAATGATACAAGAGATACACTGGGTTTGTAAGGAGTGAGTATTCTAGTACAATAGACCAAAACAGCATCAGAGGTAGGATCACACTGTGAAGGGTTTGTGTGAGTGCAGTCAAGAAGAGCAGCCTCATTCCCATCACACTGAACAAGGTCCAGGACCAAATCCTTCCCCGTAAGATGATGTTTGAGCACTGAGCTGACATGAATATTTGGATTGTGAGGTATTTCATTACTGTTATAAAAGCATTACCTTGACCATCATATCCTAGTTGTCTGCATACCACTCTAGCATCAGGTATATTCCAGAAGATATCACATACAGTACTCCATACTCCATTGATGCATACCCACACTGTTCCTCTACCTGGTCTATCACCACCAGTGAGCCTCGCACCACTCTCCGGAGTACAGGACACTACATAGCAAAATTTGATCAAAATAAAATACATTTGACTAATATACTAGAGCACTCTAATCCAACATCTTGCTTGTGAGTGCAGTGGTTCTCAGTCAGTGAATAGCATGTACTCCATAATCCCCTGCTCTTTATTATAACTATCACAATTGACAAGTCCTATATTGACTGGTCACTACCTTGTCCATATGATATGGTAGGAGACTGAGTACAATAGTACCTGTAGACATGGATAGAAAATTATTCACTGTCTTGAGTAGTTGTTAATACCTGCCCAGTTGTCAGCATGCTAATTGAAGCTGTGGTTCCAAAGAAAGCATCACTCACTGTGCCCCACACAACCACATCAGTGGTGGAGTTGAAAAATATATGATATCTCCAAGGTACCTGCTTGATTTTTTGCCCTACCATGCAGTCGTATAACACCATTATAGCTGGTAAATTTGGTGAGCTGTAGTGACAATTTTGCTAGTGCAGCATTCCACGCCAGCATCTTCATTTTGAGTACACCATGTACATGTGTTGTCAACAATCACCTGCTCTATACCATCACATTGAGAAGCGTTTATATGCGGACTGGTCCACTGCCCTGTCCAAAATGTGCTGCTCTGTGTGCAATTGCACCTGCAAATTGATCCGTAGCAAGCTACAGTGGAACCTCTCAATATGTGCCTCAAATATGGAGCAACCTCTATAATGTGGACACTGCATTTGATCCCAGATCAATACTGTTTAACAACCCCTGAAATTAAGACATAATTATGTTTAATCCGGACACTATTTGTGGGTCCAAATTGTGTCTGGATTAGAGAGGTTATACTGTAGCACTAAACTCAACTGTATTAACTTGAGCTGCTGCGGTACCCCAAAAATTATCACACACTGTGCCCCATGTTGAGTTTAGACATATTTCCACTGTGCCCTCTCTTGCTGTCAATCATCCGGCCGCAAGGCACAATTACTGTCGTCAGAGACTGATCAAGCTTAGTAAGTTACTACTGCTAATCAAGCTAACTCATTTTCTGCAGCAAGACAATTACCTACAGTTGATAATATCATAGAGGCAGCTAAACAATAGTGCAGGCATTGCCTCTACTACATGTATCAGTATCACCAAGACACAACGCCACAGAAAGCATCGTGCGAACAATAAATGACAAGCGGGCGCTACAAAAAGAGCCTGAGCGAGAAACATAATGTTGTCTAGGGAGCCCCGCCCGAACGAGAGCCTCGGGCGGGGCTTGTCGGTGGGTGGCGCTGCATTTGTTTGGTAAACGAAAACAAAAATGTCTACTAGCACTGAGCTATGTCTTTCAAACTTCATGGAGCAGACAGCAGAAGCTACTGATTGGCACTTGCTCGGGGTGTTTATGAAATTACCTTCCAAAGATCTCACGCTCATAGAGAAGCAGTTTTCGAGGGATGGACCTATGCGATGTAAAGCAGAGCTGTTCAATGTGTGGATCAAACGAACACCCAATGCCTCGTGGGAACTGATCGCAGCAGCTCTGGAGAAATCAGGAGAAACTGTACAGGCTGAAAATATCCGCAAAAGCTGCGTTCTGTCAACACTTGCATCTCAACCATCTGCTTCCGCCGCATCAACTGTAAGTGTAGTGTTAGACAAGGGCCTTCTGGTTTCCTTTTCTACATTGGAGAGAGAATTTGCTGTTATAGTCAAGAATCTTGAGGTGTTGCTGAAAAGAAAGAAAATATCACTAATGGAAATGGGAAGATTTTTGGATATTCGTCTCGATCTAGATGGAGAGTTAGCAAAAATAAATGATATTGACGATTTTCTCCGACAGATCCGACCACACTTCTGTTTATTCAACACTGTGATTCTGAAAGACATTGTAGAAGAGTTTGTAGGAAAGCCGTTGAAAAAACAGCTGGAGAAGTATGAGTGTGAACTGGAGAAATTCACCAAAATTGCCGAAATATCTCTCTTAGAGAAAGTTAAATTTCTTGATCAGTCTAGCTCAGCAGATATGCCACAAGTCATCTTCAAGCTGACCGGCTTCTGGCCCAGTGTAACTATCAAACGATTTCAGAGGTTCGTTGATCATGTATTTGAAGCCAACTCGAGTGCTCTTACTCACATTCGTGTGAAACAAGGCTGCATTTGTGTAACATGGTATGCTCGTAAATCAGCCATTGCATCTCTAGCTGCTCGAGCCCAAGAGAAGGTGCTGTTTATGCGACATGTTGGAGTTCTAAGTCTCAGCGTAGGAGACACTGTGATCCTGGAGCAAGAAGAAACAGAGGAAGAAGAAACAGACTTGAGCTCAGCACTGATACAAGCCATTACTGCTGATTGTACAGAGGCAGTAGAGTTTTTACTCTTCCTTGGTGCAGATCCTAACTGCTCCTCAGCAAATGAAACCACACCTCTTATTCTTGCCTGCAGGAACAATTCTATCAGCGTCACTAAACTACTTGTCAGAGCTGAGGCAAATGTTAATGCACAAGACAAGTTACATACCACTGCTCTGAAGACGGCATGTAGCTTTAAAATACCGAATACACTTTTAATTGATCTACTAGTTCAATCTGGAGCTCAGTTTGTCGTACCAGGTGAAATACAGTCGGCACTTGGAATTGCTGCACAGAAAGGTCACACAGATATCGTTCAGTATCTGATCAGTAAAGGGGCTCCAGTAAACGCACAGGGCATATACGGTGCAAATTCACTTGTGTACGCATGTTGGCACAAACATGCTGATACTGTACACATTCTTCTTGATAATGGAGCTGATCCCAATATACAAGGTCAGGACAACAACACGGCACTTCATATTGCTTGTTATAGACAAATGATAGTAGGTGTGGAACTTCTTCTAGCATATGGAGCAGATCATAGCTTGCAAACCAAACATAAAACTACACCTCTCATGCATGCTTGCTTCAAAGAAGGCAAACTCACAATGGATCCCTCCATTTTGATTCTGCTACTTTCAGCTGGTGCTGACCCCAATGCTCAAAACGATAAATATTCTACAGCTCTCATACTTGCTGCTCATTTTGGCTATAAAGAAGGTGTTTCAGTTTTGTTAAATGCAGGAGCTAATGTGAATGTTCAGAACAAATATGGAATGACTGCTCTTCATGAGGCAGCTGAAGATGGATTCCTAGCAATCTCAGAACTTCTCCTAGCATCAGGTGCCCAAGGCTCACTCACTGACAGTGGTGGTATGACACCGCTTGACTATGCCCTTGATAACAACCATCACGATGTATGCCAACTACTTCTTGCTAGCATAGACTCCGACCCACTACCAGCCGTGACTGAGGGCACAGACACTAGTGGGACACATGTAGAGGACACTGACTTAAGCTTATTCATGAATGAAACAATTGATGAAGAATCAAAAGTATTGTTCAAAAAGGAAAGTCAGTACAGCAGTGCATTCTCTACACTCGATCAGCTTCGATATGCTCTAGAGTATCCACTCTCACCAGCTGATGCTATCAAACACCACCAAGCTGATGAAGAAGAAGAAACAAGAAAACCCAAATCAAGTAATTAGTAACAATGATTTGCTCACAACATAGTTGCATTAACTTTTATACGAATATCTAAACTCTGTGTTCAACACAACTGAAATCAACTGTTTTCAAGTCAGTGGTAATGTAGATTGCAGGTCATGGTATAGGGCTCAAGTGAGTCACAGCGGCTCAATTTGTGCATGCCTTTCTCTGTACAAGGTTATTATGCCTCGGTGGGCGGAGCCACGGGGCATACAGTAGTCGTGTTGTGTATCTGTCTGTCTGTCTGTCGGCAGGATTTCTCATCGCTCGCTGAAAACTAAGCGCAGAAACGTGCAACACAAGCTAAAGTCGATATTTGCTTGAAAATGAATTGTAAGGATTTTGGTTATAATGCTCTGTTGGAATGACTGCTCTTCATGAGCTCAGACTCAGAACTCAGAATTTTGAATTTTGGAATGACTCAGACTCAGAATTTTGGAATGACTGCTCTTCATGAGGCAGCTGAAAATGGACACTTGTCTATCTCAGAACTTCTCCTAGCATTAGGTGCCTAAGCCTCACTCACTGACAATGCTGGTATGACACCGCTTGACTATGCCCTTGATAACAACCATCACGATGTGTGCCAACTACTTCTTGCTAGCATAGACTCCAACCCACTACCAGCTGTGACTGAGAGCACAGACATTAGTGGAACACGTGTAGAGGACACTGACTTAAACTTATTCATGAATGAAACAATTGATGAAGAATCAAAACTGTTGTTCGAAAAGGAAAGTGAGTATAGCAGTGCTTTCTCTACACTCGATCAGCTTCGATAATTATGCTCTAGAGTATCCACTCTCACCAGCTGATGCTATCAAACACAACCAAGCTGATGAGGAAAAGGAAACAAGAAAACCTGAATCAAGTAATTAAAATTTTGTAACAATGATTTGTTACATTAATTTTTATACGAATATCTAAACTCTGTGTTCAACACAACTGTCTGCATGTCAGTGGTAATGTAGATTGCAGGTCATAATAAGGCTCAAGTGAGTCAATCGGCTCAATTTCCTTTCTCTGCACAAATACTACTGCATAGTCTGTGCATAGTCAAGGTTATTAGCTCTCTTGATACGGCTTCTTGCAGGAGGAGCTTGTCTATCAAACCGGAAATGTCTACTAGCACGGAGCTTTGTCTTTCAAACTTCTTGGAGCAGACAGCAGAAGCTACTGATTGGTACTTGCTCGGGGCGTTTATGAAATTACCTCCCAAAGATCTCACGCTCATAGAGAAGCAGTTTTCGAGCGGTGGACCTACGCGATGTAAAGCAGAACTGTTCTATGTGTGGACGAAGCGGACACCCAATGCCTCGTGGGAACTGATCGCAGCAGCTCTGGAGAAATCAGGAGAAACTGCACTGGCTGAAAATATCCGCAAAAGTTGCGTTCTGTCGCCACATGAATCTCAACCATCTGCTTCTGCCGCATCAACTGTAAGTGTAGTGCCGTTAGACAAGACCCTTGTGGTTTCCTTTTCAACATTGGAGAGAGAATTTGCTGTTATAGTCAAGAATCTTGAGGTGTTGCTGAAAAGAAAATTCAGAAAGAAGAAACCGTTAATGGAACTGGGAAGATTTTTGGATATTCGTCTCGATCTAGATGGAGAGTTAGCAAAAATAAATGATATTGACGATCTTCTCCAACAGATCCGACCACACTTCTGTTTATTCAACACTGTGATTCTGAAAGACATTGTAGAAGAGTTTGTAGGAAAGCCATTGAAAAAACAGCTAGTGGAGAAGTATGAGTGTGAACTAGAGAAATTCACCAAAATTGCCGAAATATCTGTCTTAGAGAAAGTTAAATTTCTTGATCAGTCTAGCTCAGCTGTTATGCCACAAGTCATCTTCAAACTGACTGGCTTTTGGCCCAGTGTAACTATCAAACGATTTCAGAGGTTCGTTGATCATGCATTTGAAGCCAACTCAAGTGCTCTTACTCACATTCGTGTGAAACAAGGCTGCATTTGTGTAACATGGTATGCTCGTAAATCAGCCATTGCATCTCTAGCTGCTCGAGCCCAAGAGAAGATGCTGTTTATGTGACATGTTGGAGTTCTGAGTCTGAGTGTAGGAGACACTGTGATCCTGGAGCAAGAAGAAACAGAGGAAGAAGAAACGGACTTGAGCTCAGCACTGATACAAGCCATTACTGCTGATTGTACAGAGGCTGTAGAGTTTTTACTCTTCCTTGGTGCAGATCCTAACTGCACCTCAGCAAATAGAACCACACCTCTCATTCTTGCCTGCAGGAACAATTCTATCAGCATCACTAAACTACTTCTCAAAGCTGAGGCAAATGTTAATGCGCAAGACAAGTTACATACCACTGCTCTGAAGATGGCATGTAGCTTTAAAATACCGAATACGCTTTTGATTGATCTACTTGTTCAATCTGGAGCTCAGTTTGTCGTACCAGGTGAAATACAGACAGCACTTGGAATTGCTGCGCAGGAAGGTCACACAGATATCATTCAGCATTTGATCAGTAAAGGGGCTCCAGTAAACGCACTGGGCTTATATGGTGCAACTTCACTTATGCATGCATGTTGGCACAAACATGCTGATACTGTACGCATTCTTCTTGATAATATGGAGCTGATTCCAATATACAAGGCCAGGACAACAACACGGCACTTCATATTGCTTGTTATAGGCAAATGACAGTAAGTGTGGAGCTTCTTCTAGCATATAGAGCTGATCATAGCTTGCAAAGCAGGTGACCTCACAATGCATCCCTCCATTTTGATTCTGCTACTTTCAGCTGGTGCTGATCCCAATGTTCAAAACGAGAAAGATTCTACAGTTCTCATAATTGCTGCTTATCTTGGCTATAAAGAAGGTGTTACAGTTTTGTTAAATGCAGGAGCCATTGTGAATATTCAGAACAAATTTGGAATGACTGCTCTTCTTGAGGCAGCTGAAAATGGGTTCCTAGCTATCTCAGAACTTCTCCTAGCATCAGGTGCCCAAGCCTCACTCACTGACAATTATGGTATGACACCGCTTGACTATGCCCTTGATAACAACCATCATGATGTGTGCCAACTACTTCTTGCTAGCATAGACTCCGACCTACTACCAGCCGTGACCAAGAGCACAGACACTACCGAGCACAGACCACTATCACCTAGGAATACTGATTCCAGCTCATTAATGATTGAAACAATAGAACAAGAAGCATAACCTTCACACAAGCGAAGGCGCAGCCAAACAAGACAGCACAGCAGTGCTTTCTCTACACTCGATCAGCTTCGATATGCTCTAGAGTATCCACTCTCACCAGATGATACTATCAAACACCACCAAGCTGACGAAGAAGAAGAAACAAGAAAACCCGAATCAAATAAATAAAATTTTGTATCAATGATTTGCTCAAAACATAATATATAATTTTTATACGAATATCTAAACTCTGTGTTCAACACAACTGAAATCAACTGTTTTCATGTCAGTGGTAATGTAGATTGCAGATCATGGTAGGGCTCAAATGAGTCAAGCGGCTCAATTTGTACATACCTTTCTCTGCACAAATAGTCTATTACTGCATAGTTATAGCTATTAGCTCTCTTCTGATACGGCTTCTCACAGGAGGAGCTTATCTACAAAACCGGAAATGTCTACTAGAACGGAGCTTTGTCTTTCAAACTTCTTGGAGCAGACAGCAGAAGCTACTGATTGGTACTTGCTCGGGGCGTTTATGAACTTACCTCCCAAAGATCTCTCGCTCATAGAGAAGCAGTTTTCGAGCGGTGGACCTACGCGATGTAAAGCAGAACTGTTCAATGTGTGGATAAAGCGGACACCCAATGCCTCGTGGGAACTGATCGCAGCAGCTCTGGAGAAATCAGGAGAAACTGCACTGGCTGAGAAGATTCGCAAGCTGTCCGTTACTGTCCAGATCAACTCGTGTGCTGATTCGTCTGCTGTTGTGCTGAAAATAGAATCTAGTCTTGTCGACTTCTTTTTGATATTGGAGAGTGAATTTGCTGCTGTGGTAACTAATCTCAAGATGTCTCTTGAGGAGAAGCAAGTTTCACTAAAGAAACTAGGAAGATTTCTAGACACTCGTCTTGATCTAGATGGAGAGTCAATGTTATCCCACTTTGTCAGTATCGACGACATTTTCCAACAGATCAAACCACACTTCTGTTTATTCAACACTGTAATTCTGAAAGACATTGTAGAGAATTTTGTCGGAGACCCATTAAAAGAGCAGCTGCAAGAGTATAAGAGTAAAGTTGAGAAATTCACTGAAACTACCACGATGTCTCTTCTGAAGAAAGTGGAATTTCTTGATCAGTCTAGCTCAGCAGATATGCCACAAGTCATCTTCAAGCTGACCGGCTTCTGGCCCAGTGTTACTATCAGACGATTTCAGAGGTTCGTTGATCATGTATTTGAAGCCAACTCGAGTGCTCTTACTCACATTCGTGTGAAACAAGGGTGCATTTGTGTAACATGGTATGCTCGTAAATCAGCCATTGCATCTCTAGCTGCTCGAGCCCAAGAGAAGGTGCTGTTTATGCGACATGTTGGAGTTCTGAGTCTGAGTGTAGGAGACACTGTGATCCTGGAGCAAGAAGAAACAGAGGAAGAAGAAACAGTTGAAGAAGAAACAGACTTGAGCTCAGCACTGATACAAGCCATTACTGCTGATTGTACAGAGGCTGTAGAGTTTTTACTCTTCCTTGATGCAGATCCTAACTACACCTTAGTGTATGGAACCACACCTCTCATTCTTGCCTGCTGGAACAATTCTATCAGCATCGCTAAACTGCTTCTCAGAGCTGAGGCAAATGTCAATGCGCAAGACCATCATGGTATCACTGCTCTTAAGATGGCGAGTAGCTTTAAAATACCGAATAAAATTTTAATTGATCTACTAGTTCAATCTGGAGCTCAGTTTGTCATATCAGGTGAAATACAGTCGGCACTTGGAATTGCTGCGCAAGAAGGCCACACTGATATCGTTCAGTATCTGATCAGTAAAGGGGCTCCAGTAAACGCACAGGGCATATACGGTGCAAATTCACTTATGTATGCATGTTGGCACAAACATGCTGATACTGTACGAATTCTTCTTGATAATGGAGCTGATCCCAATATACAAGGCCAGGACGACAACACGGCACTTCATATTGCTTGTTATAAGCAAATGACAGTAGGTGTGGAGCTTCTTCTAGCATATGGAGCAGATCATAGCTTGCAAAGCAAAGATAAAACTACACCTCTCATGAATGCTTGCTTCAAAGAAGGTGACTTCACAATGGACTCCTCCATTTTGATTCTGCTACTTTCAGCTGGTGCTGATCCCAATGCTCTCACCCAGAAAGATTCGACAGCTCTCGTAGTTGCTGCTCATTTTGGCTATAAAGAAGGTGTTACTGTTTTGCTAAATGCAGGAGCAAATGTGAATATTCAGAACAAATTTGGAATGACTGCTCTTCATGAGGCAGCTGAAAATGGTTTCCTAGTTATCTCAGAACTTCTCCTAGCATCAGGTGCCCAAGCCTCGCTCACTGACAATGATGGTATGACACCGCTTGACTATGCCCTTGATAACAACCATCACGATGTGTGCCAACTACTTCTTGCTAGCATAGACTCCGCCCCACTACCAGCCATGACCGAGAGCACCAGCACCAGTGAAACACATGTAGAGGACACTGACTTAAGCTTATTCATGGCTGAAACAATAGAACAAGAAGCAACACCTCAACACAGGCGAAGGCGCAGCCGAACAAGTCAGCACAGCAGTGCTTTCTCTACACTCGATCAGCTTCGATATGCTCTAGAGTATCCACTCTCACCAGATGATACTATCAAACACCACCAAGCTGACGAAGAAGAAGAAATAAGAAAACCTGGATCAAGTAATTAAAATGTTGTAACAGTGGTTTGCGTACAACAATAATCGCATTGATTTTTATACAAAATAATATCTATATACCACATAAAGTCAGTGTTCAAACACAACTGAAATCAACTGTTTCTGTCAGCGGTAGCATGGATTGCAGGTCGTGGTGAGGCTCTAGCAGCACGATTGAGTCAAGCAGCTCAATTTGCGCATACCTTTCTCTGCACAAATTACTACTATAATTTTGCATACTTATTTTGTTACTTATATTTTTCTATGGTATCAAGAGAGTTGGTATCTGCATGTGTAGGTTCTCTTCTAATACGGCTCCTCATGAGGACCTCGTTTACCAAACCGGAAATCAAAAGGAGCGCTCACTCTCATTATACGCTCCTGTCTGTATGCAATTGCACCTGCAAATTGATCATAGCTAGGTACAGTGGAACCCCTCAATACGTGCCTCAAATATGCAGCAACCTCTATAATGTGGACACTGTATTTGATCCCAGATCAATACTGTTTAACAACCCCTGAAATCGGGACACCTCTCTAATCAGGATAGTATTTGTGGGTGCAGGGTGTCCGGATTAGAGAGGTTCCACTGTAGCACTAAACTCGACTGCATTAGACAGACCGAAGCATGAAAGTGCCTCAAAGCGGTTATGTTCTTTTCTATCAAGACTAACTACTTGTAACTGCAGCTGTAGATGCCTATTCACATAAGGCAGGATAGCCTAGTTGTCTCAGTACAAATCATTCGAGCTGCTGTGGTGCCCCAAAAGAATATCACACACTGTGCCCCATGTTGAGTCCAGACATATCTCCACTGTGCCCTCTCTTGCTGTCAATCCTCCTACCAGCCGCAGGGCACCATTACTGATACAGCTGGCTGATGTGAGAGACTGATTAAGCTTACTGCTGCTGCTTAGCTGCTTATCAAGCTAACTGTCATTTTTCAGCAGCAAGACAAATTCCTACAGTTGATAATATCATAGAGGCAGATAAACAATAGTGCAGGCATTACCTGAGGACGAGACTGCTGCATCTATCACCAAGACACAACGCCATAGATAGAGCATCATGCCAACAATGACACGTGGGTATTAGAGAAGAGCCTGAGCGAGCACCTTTCTGAGAGCTCGGGAGCCACGCCCGAACGAGAGCATCGGGCGGGACTTGTTGGTGGGTGGTATTTGTTTTGTAAACGAAAACAAAATGTCTACATGTACTAGCACTGACCTATGTCTTTCAAACTTCTTGGAGCAGACAGCAGAAGCTACTGATTGGTACTTGCTCGGGGTGTTTATGAACTTGCCTCCGAAGGATCTCACCCTCATAGAGAAGCAGTTTTCGAGCGGTGGACCTACGCGATGCAAAGCAGAACTGTTCAATGTGTGGACGAAGCGGACACCCAATGCCTCGTGGGAACTGATCGCAACAGCTCTGGAGAAATCAGGAGAAACCGCACTGGCTGAAAATATCCGCAAGCTGTCCGTTTCTGTCCCGAATAACTCGCTCGCTGATTCATCAGCAATGGTGCTAAAAATAGAATCGAATCTTGTCGACTTCTTTTCGACGTTGGAGAGTGATTTTGCTGTCTTGGTAACAAATCTCAAGATGTCTCTTGAAGAAAAGCAAGTCTCACTGAAGAAACTAGGAAGATTTCTAGACACTCGCCTCGATCTAGATGGAGAGTTATCACAGGGCGAGGCTGTCAGTATCGATGATCTATTACAGCAGATCAAACCGCACTTCTGTTTATTCAACACTGTTGTTCTGAAAGAAATTGTAGAAAATTTTGTTGGAGAGCCTATAAAACAACAGCTATGCGAGTATAGGAGTAAAGTTGAGGAATTCACTGAAACTACCACAATGTCTCTTTTGAAGGAGGTTGAATTTTTGAATCAGTTTACCTCAGCAGATATGCCAAAAGTCATCTTCAAGCTGACCGGCTTCTGGCCCAGTGTTACTATCAAACGATTTCAGAAGTTCGTTGATCACGTATTTAAAGCCAACTCAAGTGCTCTTACTCACATTGATGTGGAAGAAGGCTGCATTTGTGTAACATGGTATGCTCGTAAATCAGCCATTGCATCTCTAGCTGCTCGAGCCCAAGAGAAGGTGCTGTTTATGCGACATGTTGGAGTTCTGAGTCTGAGTGTAGGAGACACTGTGATCCTGGAGCAAGAAGAAACAGAGGAAGAAGAAACAGACTTGAGCTCAACACTGATACAAGCCATTACTGCTGATTGTACAGAGGCTGTAGAGTTTTTACTCTTCCTTGGTGCAGATCCTAACTGCACCTCAGCAAGTGGAACCACACCTCTCATTCTTGCCTGCGCAAACAAGTCTATCAGCATCGCTAAACTACTTCTCAGAGCTGAGGCAAATGTCGATGCGCAAGACTGTCGTGGTATCACTGCTCTTAAGATGGCAGGTAGCTCAAGAACACCAAACATGGATTTAGTGGAGCTACTAGTTCAGTTCGGAGCTCGCTTAGTAATTCCAGATGAAAAAATACAGCCAGCACTTGAAATTGCTGCAATGCATGGTCACACAGATATTGTCCAGTATCTGATCAGTGAAGGGGCTCCAGTGAATGCGCTGGATGGAGATAACGGGACTGCACTCATAGCTGCTTGTTACTTTAAACATGCTGAAATTGTTCATATTCTTCTTGATCGTGGAGCTGATCCAAATATACAAGACAAGGAAAACGCTTCTGCACTTCATTTTGCTTCCTTGAAGCAGATGACAGTAGGTGTGGAGCTTCTTCTGGCATATGGAGCAGATCACGGCTTACAAGATGAGAAAGGATCCACACCGCTTATGTTCGCTTGTATTAGAAAGAATCATGCAATGGATCCCTCTATTTTAGCTCTACTAATTTCAGCTAGTGCTGACCCCAATGCTCAAAATAACATACATTCTACAGCTCTCATAGTTGCTGCTCACTATGGCTACAAAGAAGGTATTTCAGTTTTGCTAAATGCAGGGGCAAATGTGAACATTCAGAACAAATTTGGAATAACTGCTCTTCATGAGGCAGCTGTAAATGGATTCCTAGCTATCTCAGAACTTCTCCTAGCATCAGGTGCCCAAGCCTCACTCACTGACAATGCTGGTATGACACCGCTTGACTATGCCCTTGATAACAACCATCACGATGTGTGCCAACTACTTCTTGCAAGCATAGACTTCGACCCACTACCAGTCGTGACCGAGAGCACAGACACCAGTGGAACACATGTAGAGGACACTGACTTAAGCTTATTCATGAATGAAACAATTGAAGAAGAATCAAAACTATTGTTCGAAAAGGAAAGTCAGTACAGCAGTGCTTTCTCCACACTTGATGAGCTTCGATATGCTCTAGAGTATCCACTTTCACCAGCTGATGCTATCAAACACCACCAAGCTGACGAAGAAGAAGAAGAAACAAGAAAACCCGAATCAAGTAATTAGTAACAATGACTTGCATACAACATAGTTGCATTAATTTTTTACGAATATCTAAATCTGTGTTCAACACAAATGAAATCAACTGTTTTCAAGTCAGTGGTAATTTAGATTGCAGGTCATGGTATAGGGCTCTAGTGAGTCAAGCGGCTCAATTTGTGCATACCTTTCTCTGTACAAATACTACTGCATGATAGTCACGGTTATTAGCATGCGTAGGCTCTCTTCTGATACGGCTTCTCACAAGAGGAGCTTGTCTACCAAACCGGAAATGTCTACTAGCAGTAGCACGGAGCTTTGTCTTTCAAACTTCTTGGAGCAGACAGCAGAAGCTACTGATTGGTACTTGCTCGGGGCGTTTATGAAATTACCTCCCAAAGATCTCACGCTCATAGAGAAGCAGTTCTTGAGCGGTGGACCTACGCGATGTAAAGCAGAACTGTTCAATGTGTGGACGAAGCGGACACCCAATGCCTCGTGGGAACTGATCGCAGCAGCTCTGGAGAAATCAGGAGAAACTGCACTGGCTGAAAATATCCGCAAAAGTTGCGTTCTGTCGACACTTGCATCTCAACCATCTGCTTCTGCCGCATCAACTGTAAGTGTAGTGTTAGACAAGGCCCTTGTGGTTTCCTTTTCAACTTTGGAGAGAGAATTTGCTGTTATAGTCAAGAATCTTGAGGTGTTGCTGAAAAGAAAGAAGATATCACTAATGGAACTGGGAAGATTTTTGGATATTCGTCTCGATCTAGATGGAGAGTTAGCAAAAATAAATGATATTGACGATCTTCTCCGACAGATCCGACCACACTTCTGTTTATTCAACACTGTGATTCTGAAAGACATTGTAGAAGAGTTTGTAGGAAAGCCGTTGAAAAAACAGCTGGAGAAATATGAGTGTGAACTAGAAAATTTCACCAAAATTGCCGAAATATCTCTCTTAGAGAAAGTTAAATTTCTTGATCAATCTAGCTCAGCTGTTATGCCACAAGTCATCTTCAAGCTGACTGGCTTCTGGCCCAGTGTAACTATCAAACGATTTCAGAGGTTCGTTGATCATGTATTTGAAGCCAACTCGAGTGCTCTTACTCACATTCGTGTGAAACAAGGCTGCATTTGTGTAACATGGTACGCTCGTAAATCAGCCATTGCATCTCTAGCTGCTCGAGCCCAAGAGAAGGTGCTGTTTATGCGACATGTTGGAGTTCTGAGTCTGAGCGTAGGAGACACTGTGATCCTGGAGCAAGAGGAAACAGAGGAAGAAGAAACAGACTTGAGCTCAGCACTGATACAAGCCATTACTGCTGATTGTACAGAGGCTGTAGAGTTTTTACTCTACCTTGATGCAGATCCTAACTGCACCTTAGCAAATGGTGCCACACCTCTCATTCTTGCCTGCGCGTACAATTCTATCAGCATCACTAAACTACTTCTCAAAGCTGAGGCAAATGTCAATGCACAAGACAAGCAAAGTACCACTGCTTTGAAGATGGCATGTAGCTTTAAAATACCGAATACGCTTTTAATTGAACTACTAGTTCAATCTGGAGCTCAGTTTGTCGTACCAGGTGAAATACAGTCGGCACTTGGAATTGCTGCGCAGGAAGGTCACACAGATATCGTTCAGTATCTGATCTGTAAAGGGGCTCCAGTAAACGCACAGGGCTTATATGGTGCAACTTCACTTATGCAATCATGTTGGCACAAACAGGCTGATACTGTACGCATTCTTCTTGATAATGGAGCTGATCCCAATATACAAGGCCAGGACAACAACACAGCACTTCATATTGCTTGTCGTAAGCAAATGACAGTAGGTGTGGAGCTTCTTCTAGCATATGGAGCAGACCATAGCTTGCAAGACAAAAATAAAAATACACCTCTCATGAATGCTTGCTGCACAAAAGGTGACCTCACAATGGATCCCTCCATTTTGATTCTGCTACTTTCAGCTGGTACTGATCCCAATGCTCAAAACGATAAAGATTCTACAGCTCTCATAGTTGCTGCTCATTATGGCTACAAAGAAGGTGTTACTGTTTTGCTAAATGCAGGAGCAAATGTGAATATTCAGAACAAATATGGAATGACTGCTCTTCATGAGGCAGCTGAAGATGGATTCCTAGCTATCTCAGAACTTCTCCTAGCATCAGGTGCCCAAGCCTCACTCACTGACAATGATGGTATGAAACCGCTTGACCATGCCCTTGATAACAACCATCACGATGTGTGCCAACTACTTCTTGCAAGCATAGACTCCGCCCCACTACCAGCCGTGACCAAGAGCACAGACACTACCGAGCACAGACCACTACCACCTAGAAATACTGATTCCAGCTCATTCATGACTGAAACAATAGAACAAGAAGCAACACTTCAACACAGGCGAAAACGCAGCCAAACAAGTCAGCACAGCAGTGGTTTCTCCACACTCGATCAGCTTCGATATGCTCTAGAGTATCCACTCTCACCAGCTGATACTATCAAACACCACCAAGCTGATGATGAGGATGGAGAAGCAAGTAAACCTAAATCAGACAATTAGAATTATTTATGCTGAACAATATTTTCATTAATAATGTTTTACACCACGCAAACTTGTTCAAACGCAATTGAAATCGACTGTATTAGAACATGTTGCTGACTACACAGATAGTCAGGGGAGTGTCCTTGCATGCATTCCATCCAAACCGACCTCCTCTGCACTGTGGTTGATGAATCCGTGGGTAGATATAGACCATGATGATTATTATAATGTACTCACTATAGCAGTTATGGAGAGTTTTAGAATTATGTTTGAGAACTATTGATCATAGTTCTGGTTCACCATTTTTGGATTACAGTAGGTGGATTGTTTCTAGTATCTCATACTTTTGTGATGTTTTTAAAAACTCTCACGTGTGACTATATAAACTGTTTAAGGTACGCTGATAAGTTAGACAAACATTGAGTCTACAAGTACCATACAGTATTTATAACCACTTCAGATACTCAAGTTACATAAGTGTTTAGAGTGATGGTACGATTTGTGCCGAATACTGCTTCTAGCAAACATAAGACTTTAAGAGCACAGACACTACCGAGCACGAACCATTACCACCTATTAATACTGATTCCAGCTCATTCATGACAAAAACAATAAAATTAGAAGCACTGAACACCTCCACGCAAAGTTGAAGACCAAGTACAGCTGTGCTAGCACTCTCCTCACTTCATCAGCTTTGATATATGCTCTAGAGAGTATCCACTCACACCGGCTGTATCAAGCCACATCAACTGATCATGAAGCTAGCTGCATGATGAGGAAGAAAAATCAAGATCGCACACTGATCACACACATTAATGGCTGTCAGTGTCTACACGTGTGGTAATAAAAATTCCCTGTATCGCTAAATCCTTATCAATGCATATGACCACAACCGCTCCACCCCTGTACACATTAGCTACAGGATGTCTTCTTTGCCGGTCTCAAGTTTTGAGCTTTGTCTACTCAATTTCTTAGCGGAGACAGCCCAAGTTAGCGATTGGTACATGTTGGGGCTGTATATGGGCGTACCTCGAGAAGATCTGTCCCACATAGAGAAGCAGTTTTCTAACCAGGGATCACCCCGATGCAGAGCAGAACTGTTCGACGTGTGGATGAAGCGAACTCTCGATGCTTCGTGGGAAACGATCGCAGTAGCTCTGGAGAAATTAGGAGAAACTGTACAGGCTGAAAAAGTTCGTAAACGATGCTCAGTGCTGCCCGCAGCTTCCACTGCTCATGCCGGGTCTAACAAGTCTTGTACTTCATCCACAGTGCGAATAGAAAAGAGTCTTGTGATTTCCTTTTCAACATTGGAGAGAGAATTTGCTGTTATAGTCAAGAATTTTGAGGTGTTGCTGAAAAGAAAGAAGATATCACTAATGGAACTGGGAAGATTTTTGGATATTCGTCTCGATCTAGATGGAGAGTTAGCAAAAATAAATGATATTGACGATCTTCTCCAACAGATCAGACCACACTTCTGTTTATTCAACACTGTGATTCTGAAAGACATTGTAGAAGAGTTTGTAGGAAAGCCGTTGAAAAAACAACTTGAGAATTATGAGTGTGAACTAGAGAAATTCACCAAAATTGCCGAAATATCTCTCTTAGAGAAAGTTAAATTTCTTGATCAATCTAGCTCAACTGTTATGCCACAAGTCATCTTCAAGCTGACCGGCTTCTGGCCCAGTGTAACTATCAAACGATTTCAGAGGTTCGTTGATCATGTATTTGAAGCCAACTCGAGTGCTCTTACTCACATTCATGTGAAACAAGGCTGCATTTGTGTAACATGGTATGCTCGTAAATCAGCCATTGCATCTCTAGCTGCTCGAGCCAAAGAGAAGGTGCTGTTTATGCGACATGTTGGAGTTCTGAGTCTGAGCGTAGGAGACACTGTGATCCTGGAGCAAGAAGAAACAGAGGAAGAACAAACAGACTTGAGCTCAGCACTGATACAAGCCATTACTGCTGATTGTACAGAGGCTGTAGAGTTTTTACTCTTCCTTGGTGCAGATCCTAACTGCACCTCAGCAAATGGTGCCACACCTCTCATTCTTGGCTGCTGGAACAATTCTATCAGCATCACTAAACTACTTCTCAGAGCTGAGGCAAATGTTGATGCACAAGACAAGCAAGGTTCCACTGCTCTGAAGATGGCATGTAGCTTTAGAATACCGAATACAATTTTAATTGAACTACTAGTTCAATCTGGAGCTCAGTTTGCCGTACCAGGTGAAATACAGACGGCACTTGGAATTGCTGCGCAGGAAGGTCACACTGATATTGTTCAGTATCTGATCAGTAAAGGGGCTCCAGTAAACGCACAGGGCTTGTACGGTGCAAATTCACTTATGCACGCATGTTGGCACAAACATGCTGATACTGTACGCATTCTTCTTGATAATGGAGCTGATCCCAATATACAAGGCCAGGAAAACAACACAGCACTTCATATTGCTTGTTATAAGCAAATGATAGTAGGTGTGGAGCTTCTTCTAGCGTATGGAGCAGATCATAGCTTGCAAACCAAAGATAAAGCTACACCTCTCATGACTGCTTGCTACAAAGAAGGTGACCTAACAATGGATCCCTCCATTATGATTCTGCTACTTTCAGCTGGGGCTGATCCCAATGCTCAAAACGATAAAGATTCTACAGCTCTCATACTTGCTGCTGATTTTGGCTATAAAGAAGGTGTTTCAGTTTTGCTAAATGCAGGAGCAAATGTGAACATTCAGAACAAATATGGAATGACTGCTCTTCATGAGGCAGCTGAAGATGGATTCCTAGCTATCTCAGAACTTCTCCTAGCATCAGGTGCCCAAGCCTCACTCACTGACAATGCTGGTATGACACCGCTTGACTATGCCCTTGATAACAACCATCACGATGTGTGCCAACTACTTCTTGCAAGCATAGACTCCGACCCACTACCAGTCGTGACCAAGAGCACAGACACTACCGAGCACAGACCACCACCTAGAAATACTGATTCCAGCTCATTCATGGCTGAAACAATAGAACAAGAAGCAACACCTCCACAAAGGCGAGGGCGGAGCCGAACAAGTCAGTATAGCAGTGCTTTCTCTACACTCGATCAGCTTCGATATGCTCTAGAGTATCCACTCTCACCAGATGATACTATCAAACACCACCAAACTGACGAGGAGGTAGGAGAAACAATCAAACCTGAATCAGATAATTAGAATTATTTATTCTCAACAATATTTTCATTAATAATGTTTTACACCACGCAAACTTGTTCGAACGCAATTGAAATCGACTGTATTAGAACATGTTGCTGACTACACAGATACTCAGGGGAGTGTCCCTTGCATGCATTCCATCCAAACCGGCCTCCACACTGTGCATGGTTGATGAATCCGTGGGTAGATATAGACCATGATGATTATTATAATGTACTCACTACAGCAGTTATGGAGAGTTTTATCTTTTGAAGAATTATGTTTGAGAACTATTGATCATAGTTGTGGTTCACCATTTTTGGATTACAGTAAGTGGATTGTTTCTAGTATCTCATACTTTTGTGATGTTTTTAAAAACTCTTATATGTGACTATATAAACTGTTTATGGTACTCTGATAAGTTAGACAAACATTGAGTCTACAAGTACCATACAGTATTTATAACCACTTCAGTTACTCACAGTTACATAAGTGCTTGGAGTGATGGTATGACACCACTTGATAACAACCATCCGATTTGTGCCGACTACTGCTTCTAGCAAACATAAGACTTTAAGAGCACAGACACTACCGAGCACGAACCATTACCACCTATTAATACTGATTCCAGCTCATTCATGACAAAAACAATAGAATTAATAGAAGCACTGAACACCTCCATGCGAAGTTGCAGACAAAGTACAGCTTTGCTCTCTCCTCACTTCATCAGCTTCGATATGCTCTAGAGAGTGTCCACTCACACCGGCTGTTTAACTATCAACTGAAGCTGCATGATGAGAAAGAAAAATCAAGGTCATACTTTAAATATGGTCTGTCAGTGACTACATGTGTGGAAATAAAATTTCCCTGCATCGCTAAATCCTTATCAATGCATCAACGCATGACCACAACCGCTCCACCTCTATAAACATAAGCTGCAGAATGTCTTCTTTGCCGGTCTCAAGTTCTGAGCTTTGTCTACTAAATTTCTTAGAGGAGACAGCTCAAGTTAGCGATTGGTACATGTTGGGGCTGTATATGGGCGTACCACGAGAAGATCTGTCCCACATAGAGAAGCAGTTTTCGAGCCATGGATCAGCCCGATGCAGAGCAGAACTGTTCGACGTGTGGATGAAACGAACTCTCGGTGCTTCGTGGGAAACGATCGCAGTAGCTCTGGAGAAATTAGGAGAAACTGTACTGGCTGAAAAAGTTCGTAAACGATGTTCAGTGCTAACAGCAGCTTCCACTGCTCATGGGTCTAACAAGTCTTGTACTTCACCCACAGTGAGAATAGAAAAGAGTCTTGTGATTTCCTTTTCAACATTGGAGAGAGAATTTGCTGTAATAATAAAAAATCTTGAAATGTCCTTGGAAAGAAAACCAGTCCAAATGATCGAACTAAAAAGATTTTTAAACACTCGTCTCGACCTAGGTAAGGAGTTATCACAAGTAGATAGCATCGATGACCTTATCCAGCAGATCAAACCACACTTCTGTTTATTCAACACTGTGATTCTGAAAGACATTGTAGAAGAGTTTGTTGGAGAGCCATTGAAAAAACAGTTGGAGATATATGAGTGTGAACTAGAGAAATTCACTGAAACTGCCGAAATGTCTCTATTAAAGAAGGTTGAATTTCTTGATCAGTCTAGCTCAGCTGATATGCCACAAGTCATCTTCAAGCTGACTGGCTTCTGGCCCAATGTAACTATCAAACGATTTCAGAGGTTCGTTGATCATGTATTTGAAGCCAACTCGAGTGCTCTTACTCACATTCATGTGAAACAAGGCTGCATTTGTGTAACATGGTATACTCGTAAATCAGCCATTGCATCTCTAGCTGCTCAAGCCCAAGAGAAGGTGCTGTTTATGCGACATGTTGGAGTTCTGAGTCTGAGTGTAGGAGACACTGTGATCCTGGAGCAAGAAGAAACAGAGGAAGAAGAAACAGACTTGAGCTCAGCACTGATACAAGCCATTACTACTGATTGTACAGACGCCGTAGAGTTCTTACTCTTCCTTGGTGCAGATCCTAACTGCACCTCAGCAAGTGGAACCACACCTCTCATTCTTGCATGCAGAAACAATTCTATCAATATCACTAAACTGCTTCTCAGAGCTGATGCAAATGTCAATGCACAAGACAAGAGGCAGTTTTCTGCTCTTAAGGTGGTTTGTAGTTTAGAAACACCAAGCAAAGCTTTAGTGGAGCTACTAGTTCGATCCGGAGCTCAGTTAGTCATACCGGGCGAAAGGATAATGGCACTTGAAATTGTTGCAAAAAATGGTCACTCAGATATTGTCCAGTATCTGGTCGGTGAAGGGGCTCCAGTGAACGCACAGGATAGATACGGTGCATCTGCACTCATGTACGCATGTCATAAAAAGCAATCCGAAATTGTATCTTTTCTTTTAAATCATGGTGCTGATCCTAATATGCAGGACAAGTACAATAAAACAGCACTTCATTTTGCTTGCTATAATCAGATGACAGTAGGTGTGGAGCTTCTTCTCGCACGTGGAGCAGATTATAACTTGCAAAGTGACGATAAATCGACACCTCTTATGTATGCTTGTTATAAAAAAGATGACTTCGCAATGGATCCCTTCATTCTGGTTCTGCTACTTTCAGCTGGCAGTGACCTCAATGCTCAAAACGAGAGAGATTCTACTGCTCTCGCAATTGCTGCTCAATATGACTACCAAGAAGGTGTTACTGTTTTGTTAAATGCAGGAGCTAGTATAAATATTAAGAATATGTTCGGGTCAACAGCTCTTCATGTAGCAGCTGTAAATGGATTCTTATCTATCTCAGAACTTCTCCTAGCATCAGGTGCCCAAGCCTCACTCACTGACAATGATGGTATGAGACCACTTGACTATGCCCTTGATAACAACCATCACGATGTGTGCCAACTACTTCTTGCAAACATGGACTCCAACCCACTACCAGCCGTGACCGAGAGCACAGACACTAGACCATTGCCAGCCAGAAGCACCGATTTCAAGACTGAAACAATAGAACAAGAATCAACACCTCTGCAAAGCCAAAGACAAACAAGTCAGCACAGCAGTGCTTTCTCTACACTCGATCAGCTTCGATATGCTCTAGAGTATCCACTGTCACCAGATGATGCTATTAAGCACCACCAAGCTGATGAGGAAGAAAATTCCCAGGCTAAATCCCACAACAAGGACCAGTAACTGTTTAGTAGCATCAATTGTAATAATTTATAGTACATGCCATGCCAGATACCAAATATGATTTCAATTCAGCCAGACTTGTAACTCATGTGATGAAATACACCATTCATTGAGAATGCACAATATAGCTGAACAATTATGTTAAAGAGGCAAAATAAAACAAATACATTAACTACAGCCTACATGTAGGACACAAGGTGACCATTCAGTGCACATACATTTGGGGCAAGGCAAGTGAATAAGTTAAGGAAGTTTTTGATAGTGATGTTAGCAACTTAGCACACGTCTAACTTGAGCAGCACAAATTCCTGGTAAAAGACTTTTGATAGCATCCACTGCACCAGGTGTGTAATGACCCAATGAGCCCATCTCGATTGTTGTATAACTGACTTTGAACCCTTTTATTCTCCAAATCAGAGATCAACTGAATGTAGGCGTGCAGGCTTATTCCTTTTCTGTGATCTTGATTCGGTAAACAGGATCAGGATATAGATCAATCAATGGCATGGGATGCATGATGTATGGGAGCACTAGTTGGTGCATTTATACACAGCACTAGCATCAGATCTAACTCACAGTTTATTTTTTTAGTTTTAGTTTAGTTTTCAGTTTATTTTGTCCCTGGCCCCATGAATTGAATGTGGTTTTTGGGTATTAAGTTGATGCTCGCTCAGGCTCGCAGAAAGCATGGTGGTGCTTCTGAGAAGTGTGTTTTTAGCAGGCGCAGTGGGAGCAGGCTCTCTCGCTGCTTGGACTCGCTATGAAAAGAGACCTGTCTATGGACGATCTTTGCTGACGGACGAGAGGAGACCATGGGATAGCAACTGGGACCAGATGGAGCCTCAGTCCACTGCTGGTCAGGGAGAGACTCCGCCTGCTAAACCCACAGCAACACGCCATCTCATTCTGATCCGCCACGGACAGTACGAGATGAATCATTCCGAATCAGACAAGAAGATACTAACAGAGCTGGGCCGACAGCAAGCACTAGCAACAGGAGAGAGACTGAAACAACTCGACCAACCCTTCTCGTACATACTCCACTCTACTCTAATCCGAGCTGTCCAGACTGCTCAGTTGATCAGCAAGAGTCTCCCTGATGTGCCTATGAAGAGCACTGACCTGCTCAAGGAGGGAGCTCCCATTGTGCCGGAGCCTCCATCCAGAAACTGGCGACCAACAGCATGGGTGAGAAGAGAGTCACTTGTTTTGAGCCCGCCTTTTGCACATGTGTGGTCGTATTTCTTTTGTTAGTTGTGTTTTTGTCTCTGTAGCAGTTTTTCCAAGATGGGGCAAGAATCGAGGCTGCGTTTCGGTCGCTGTTTCATCGAGCTCTTCCCGATCAGAAGGAAGATAGTGTGGAGATCATTGTGTGTCATGCTAATGTGATAAGATACTTTGTGTGCAGGTGAGCAGCCGTGCATTTTAAACTGTGCTGCATTTCTAACTTTTACAGTAGGATACTATGATATACTAAAGGCGCGTTCACATGGAATCCACTTTTGATGCGCATTCAATCCCCAAACTCGCCAAAGCGAATTGGAAGCGAATTCAATGCGCATCGCGAGCGTTCACATGTAGCGAATTGGATGCGAATTACGCGGCTATTCGATTTTTAAAAAGTCTACATCATGCTCTTCTTAGCCTTCAACGATGCTTTTCTAGCTTTAAACGTCCATTACAAAGCGTTTAGTCCACCAAGCGCCTTGTATCTACTCGCGTCTGCCCACGCACTAAACGCAATTCGCTTCCAATCCACTTTCAATCCACCTCCGGAGGTGGATTGAACGCAATGCGCATTGAATTTGCATCGAGCAGAAGCGGATTCATGTGAACGCTAACGAACCGGATTGAATGCGCGTTCAATCCACTTTGCAGGGTCCATGTGAACGCGCCTTAATTGTGTCTTGCCTTCTTCCGTCCACATGCAATTTCCTAAATCAGCCTGTTTATAGTTTCATTTTGGGGTTGAGGGATTGCCCTGAGAGTTGTAATAACGTCAGTATTCTTAAGGTGGCGGTATACGTTTTAATTTTGCCTTGCAGCTCACTTCAGAGAAAGGCTAGCAATGTGAAACTCGCTCTGATGCACCATCGAGTGCATCTCTGTGTATAAGGCAGGTTGGAGCGCTATGCAGTAATATACATGTACTTCATTGTTCGTCGTGTAATCTATACACATATTTTACTAGCCAAATATCTCTCCAGGCATACTCTGCAGAAAGCAATACTAGTTGAAATACAACTATCTCTAGGTCCTGATGAAGCGAAATTTGATTTAAATGCTTTTGAATGTTAAGAAAACACTCTGATGGACAGAAATTTGGCTATTTTTATATCGGCCATATTTCAGGTTGCATGCAATAGCGGTACTTGCCGTCAATTAAAAAATGCTTCGTCAGGACCTAGAGATAGTTTAAAAGAGTTGTATTTTAACTAGTATTGCTTTTTGCAGAGTTTGCCTAGAGAGTTTTTAAAAATATGTGCATAGTTTACACGACGAACTATGTCAATTTTTCAATGGTGGAGTACATGTATATTGCACAGCGCTCCAACCTGCCTTATACACAGAGACACACTCGATGATGCACCAGAGTGAGTTTCACATTACTAGCCTTTCTCTGAAGCGAGCTGCAGAGTTTCGTACGATAATTACAATGAACCGACTATTCAGTAAAAATGCCTACCCATTATGGCATCCTCAAAATAA
The DNA here is from genome assembly GCA_964017065.1 of Haliclona indistincta. Taxonomy (NCBI): domain Eukaryota; kingdom Metazoa; phylum Porifera; class Demospongiae; order Haplosclerida; family Chalinidae; genus Haliclona; species Haliclona indistincta. The sequence goes on from OZ024790.1 coordinate 7,897,666, forward strand.
TTATTTGTTTCTGAACCAAGACGAAACATTCCAACCATACTTTTCTTTCTCTTTTTTTTTTCAGAGCTCTCCAGCTGCCTCCTGAAGCATGGCTGAGGATTAGTATTGGTCACTGTGGTCTAACTTGTGTCTCTATCAGACCAAACGGACGTGTCGGTCTACAGTCCCTGGGAGACACTGGTCACCTTCCACCACACCTACTCACCTTCTCATGATCATTATTCAGTTGAACTTTTCAAAATCCTCAACAGCACCTTGTCATGTTAATCAATATTTATCATTAATATTTGTATTAGCTGCTAATCTAAATTGAGAATATTGTGTTAGTCCAAAATCTGAACTTGTGCTAAGGTTGAGGTAACCACGTGGGGGCAACACCCAATTTTTGGTGCTTGACCCTGATCTGAATGGGTCTGCTAAGAAATGTGTTCGTCGCTGGTGTAGTGGGAGCAGGCTCTCTCGCTGCTTGGACTCGCTATGAAAAGAGACCTGTCTATGGACGATCTTTGCTGACGGACGAGAGGAGACCATGGGATAGCAACTGGGACCAGATGGAGCCTCAGTCCACTGCTGGTCAGGGAGAGACTCCGCCTGCTAAACCCACAGCAACACGCCATCTCATTCTGATCCGCCATGGACAGTACGAGATGAACCATTCCGAATCAGACAGGAAGATACTAACAGAGCTGGGCCGACAGCAAGCACTGGCAACAGGAGAGAGACTGAAAACACTTGGTCGACCATACACTCATATCATCCACTCTACTCTAATCCGAGCCGTCCAGACTGCTCAGTTGATCAGCAAGACTCTCCCTGATGTGCCTATGAAGAGCACTGATCTTCTCGCTGAGGGAGCTCCTATAGAACCTGAGCCTCCAGTCGACCACTGGCAGGCTGCTCGATTTGTAAGCTATGCATTCTGTGAATAGTGCAACGTTATTGATCTATTTCTCGATTTGTATGCATAGAGGTTCTTTCAGGAAGGAGCAAGGATCGAAGCTGCGTTTCGATCGCTGTTCCATCGAGCTCTTCCCGATCAGAAGGAGAACAGTGTGGAGATCATTGTGTGTCATGGCAACGTCATACGTTACTGTGTGTGCAGGTAAGTTCAAAGATCAAAGAATACCAAAAGTTCAGAGCTACACATTAATATAGATAATATCTAGCTCAACAAGAGATTTCTGTTATTTTATTGTTTTTGTTTCTCTCTCTCTCTCTCTCTCTCTCTCTCTCTCTCTCTCTCTCTCTCTCTCTCTCTCTCTCTCTCTCTCTCTCTCTCTCTCTCTCTCTCTCTCTCTCTCTCTCAGAGCTCTCCAGCTGCCTCCTGAAGCATGGATGAGAATCGACATTGGTCACTGTGGTCTAACTTGTGTCTCTATCAGACCTAATGGACGTGTCGGTCTACAGTACATGGGAGACACTGGTCACCTTCCACCACACCTACTCACCTTCTCATGATCATTATTCAGTCAAAATCCTCAACAGCACCCAATCAATATTAATTTTTATCATTAATATTTGTATTAGCAACTAATCTAAACTGAGAATATTGTGTTAGTCCAATAGTAAGCACGTGGGGGCAACACCCATTATTGTTTGGTGGTTGACCCTGGTCTTGTCTTTTGAATGGGTCTGCTAAGACATGTGTTCGTCGCTGGTGTAGTGGGAGCAGGCTCTCTCGCTGCTTGGACTCGCTATGAAAAGAGACCTGTCTATGGACGATCTTTGCTGACGGACGAGAGGAGACCATGGGATAGCAACTGGGACCAGATGGAGCCTCAGTCCACTGCTGGTCAGGGAGAGACTCCGCCTGCTAAACCCACAGCAACACGCCATCTCATTCTGATCCGCCATGGACAGTACGAGATGAATCATTCCGAATCAGACAGGAAGATACTAACAGAGCTAGGCCGACAGCAAGCACTAGCAACAGGAGAGAGACTGAAAACACTTGGTCGACCATACACTCATATCATCCACTCTCCTGTAATCCGAGCTGTCCAGACTGCTCAGTTGATCAGCAAGAGTCTCCCTGATGTACCTATGAAGAGCACTGATCTTCTCGCTGAGGGAGCTCCTATTGAGCCCGAGCCTCCGGTCAACTACTGGCAGCCTGCTCGATGGGTTAGCTATAGAATATTGCAACGTTATTGATTTTTTTCGATTTGTATGTACAGGAGTTCTTTCAGGAAGGAGCAAGGATCGAGGCTGCATTTCGGTCGCTGTTTCATCGAGCTCTTCCCGATCAGAAGGAGAACAGTGTGGAGATCATTGTGTGCCATGGCAACGTCATACGTTACTGTGTGTGCAGGTGAGTTCAAAGAACAAAGTGCTACACAATATATCTAGCTCAACAAGAGATTATGTTAGTTATTTTTTTGTTCTCTCTCTCTCTCTCTCTCTCTCTCTCTCTCTCTCTCTCTCTCACTCTCTCTCACTCTCTCTCACTCACTCTCTCACTCTCTCACTCACTCTCACTCTCTCTCTCTCTCTCTCTCTCTCTCTCTCTCTCTCTCTCAGGGCTCTCCAGCTGCCTCCTGAGGCATGGCTGAGAATCAACATCGGTCACTGTGGTCTAACTTGTGTCTCTATCAGACCTAATGGACGTGTCAGTCTACGATCCCTGGGAGACACTGGTCACCTTCCACCACACCTACTCACCTTCTCATGATATACTCATTTTTGAAGTTCAATGAATAATTAATTTTGAGCGAAATTTTTACATAATCACTGTTGAAAACTTGTTCATAATCACTGAAATTCACTGCTCCACAACATCTTAGATTTGTACTTTTTGTAAATAGCTTGAAGACGTATGACATAAAGCTCACTGTGTTTTGAGTAGCATCCCAAGCATCACTGGCTCCTTGAGAGTCATGGATTGTGAATAATGAAATGCTGGCACTAGTTCCAATACTCTCTGACAGCTATTATAATACACTGGTTACAAACACGTTTAAAAAATCATGTATCTCGAAGTCGGAATTAGAGCGGCAACTGCTGAAATACTAAGACCAATCAATGTCATTAGATGAAAAGAAGAGCTGCATGGACAATACAAATTATTGCAATTTCAATTATAATTACAGTGGTACCCTCTTAGAGAACACCCCTCATTGGACACTTACTGAATCCCAAATAATTATTACCGACATAATGTATAATAAACGCCTGACCAGAGGACACCCTCTCTATAATTGACACTTTTTATTGGTCCCGATGGTATCCACCTTAGAGAGGCATCCACTGTATAACACATGCAATTACAACATACCACTGTCAATTTTAGGCATCTAAAATGAATTGATGATCTTTCATCTCTCACAAAAATATCATAGTAAAAACCAAAAGCAGCAACATCAATGCTGACCACACCCATGGAGATGATTAGACTAACTATCAAGTCCAGGTAGAAACTGGTTTGGGTTGTGATGGGAGAAACATTTTGCTATGCACCTATTGAAATGCAGGAGTGTATAGAAATGTACATGCATGCACCTTACTATTGCCCCTGACACTGTTATTATCAAATATATAGACTTTTGTCTGGAAAGCACCACAAGGCAGAACATTATAATAGATCAGAGATCATAGCTTATTGATACAATGAATTTCATGCAATATTCACTCAGAGATTATTGTCCATGTATGGTATTGTCTCTTTCAAATTCAATAATGAGATTAAGAAGTATTAAGATGTTTTCATCTGTCATTGACATCAGATTACAACTTAGCGGTCATAATAATAGTAGTATCGTACATTATGACTTAATAATTATTGACTCTCAGTCAATAGAGCCAGCCAGCTGGAAGCCAGCATTGCTGGGCCATAGCCAGTAAAGCAGCCACTGCATGCAGGGATCCGGTGTAACCAATCAATCGTGTTTGTATTGACTCCTCGTTAGTTTACATTGTGTAGCAGTGACAGATTTTTCTTAGGTAAGTCTGTATATTTTCTTATTAATTATGAATTCCAGAATCATGTTATTTCTAACAACAAACAGATCTTCCTTTTTTCTTCATCTATAGTTTCACTGATCGGTATAATCGGGAGTAGAGGAGATGATTCCGAGACATTTGCTTCTCACTGGCATCTTTAGCATACAGTTCCTAGCTAGCTTTGTAGATTGCATAGGGTGGGGCTCATTAACACATGGTCATGAATCTACTTGTCAGTTGAGCCCGCCAAGGGCGCGTGTAAATCACGTGACTATAGTCTGCGAGACATCGACAGGAGTGAGCGAGTTTTGTCGTTGATCGCTGTCGGCATAGTCAGCAGAGAGAGGTGAGTGCTGTGTGTAGAGACATGCATGTGTGTCTC
>OZ024790.1:7902186-7959025 GCA_964017065.1 Haliclona indistincta
ATGCTTGCTGCTTGATCCCAGTAGCTTATGGTAGCAGCACAGCCTGGTCGTGTGTGCTTGATCCCAGTAGCTTATGGCAACAGCACAGCCTGGTCGTGTGTGCTTGATCCCAGTAGCTTATGGTAGCAGCACAGCCTGGTCGTGCTTGCTTGATCCCAGTAGCTTATGGTAGCAGCACAGCCTGGTCGTGTGTGCTTGATCCCAGTAGCTTATGGTAGCAGCACAGCCTGGTCGTGTGTGCTTGATCCCAGTAGCTTATGGTAGCAGCACAGCCTGGTCATGTGTGCTTGATCCCAGTAGCTTATGGTAGCAGCACAGCCTGGTCGTGTGTGCTTGATCCCAGTAGCTTATGGTAGCAGCACAGCCTGGTCGTGCGTGCTTGCTCCCAGTAGCTTATGGTAGCAGCACAGCCTGGTCGTGTGTGCTTGATCCAGTAGCTTATGGTAGCAGCACAGCCTGGTCGTGTGTGCTTGATCCCAGTAGCTTATGGTAGCAGCACAGCTTGGTCATGTGTGCTTGATCCCAGTAGCTTATGGTAGCAGCACAGCCTGGTCGTGTGTGCTTGATCCCAGTAGCTTATGGTAGCAGTACAGCCTGGTCGTGTGTGCTTGATCCCAGTAGCTTATGGTAGCAGCACAGCCTGGTCGTGTGTGCTTGATCCCAGTAGCTTATGGTAGCAGCACAGCCTGGTCGTGTGTGCTTGCTCCCAGTAGCTTATGGTAGCAGCACAGCCTGGTCGTGTGTGCTTGCTCCCAGTAGCTTATGGTAGCAGCACAGCCTGGTCGTGTGTGCTTGATCCCAGTAGCTTATGGTAGCAGCACAGCCTGGTCGTGTGTGCTTGCTCCCAGTAGCTTATGGTAGCAGCACAGCCTGGTCGTGTGTGCTTGCTCCCAGTAGCTTATGGTAGCAGCACAGCCTGGTCGTGTGTGCTTGATCCCAGTAGCTTATGGTAGCAGCACAGCCTGGTCGTGTGTGCTTGATCCCAGTAGCTTATGGTAGCAGCACAGCCTGGTCGTGTGTGCTTGATCCCAGTAGCTTATGGTAGCAGCACAGCCTGGTCGTGTGTGCTTGATCTCAGTAGCAACACAGCCAAGCCAATGCCAATAACTAATAATTGTAGCCGTGAGCAGGTGTCCTCCTAATTATTGCAGCTGGTGCGTGGGGGTTATTCAATTATTTCTCAGTCAACACACAGCGTTGGCTTTTGTCAATGCTTAATCTGATCAAATTAGAGCTTGGCAGAGCTCCAGTCAGTCAGTCAGTTGTATCAGCTGCACATGACCGCCTGTAAATATTGCTCTGTATTGTGTGGTTATTAATCAAGTAAGCACAAATTATTGTTAAACAGAAACTCTACTGGAACGATGCTGTTTAGAGTTGTTGTATAACTTGTGTTATTTCTTCCCTCCTCTATCATAGAGGGTTTCACCAGTGGATTTTGAACTGTCGTGAGGAAGGAGTGGAGGTGGAGCCTAACTTTGCAGCTGGAGTGTCTCTGGGCATTGGCGTCTTTAACATGGTCAGCTTTATCTAAAATGATTCTTTGCTTGCACTCTAAAAATTTTAATAAAATTATCTGTCTCGTTTACTAAATACAAACTGTATGAGTTTTTTTAAATTCAATCAAAAATTTTACTCAAGAAAAGCAAAAATTTTACTCAAGCAAAAGCAAAATTTTACTCAAGCAAAAGCAAAATTTTACTCAAGAAAAGCAAAAATTTTACTCAAGCAAAAGCAAAATTTTACTCAAGAAAAGCAAAAATTTTACTCAAGCAAAAATTTATCAATTGTTATAGTCCAAATGCTTGAATCCTTGCTACAGTAGCTCTCCGCTAATTTTCCTCCTTATCTAGTCTTCCTTCCTTCTCTATGTCTCGCCCACATATCTCTCTTCACTATGCTCATTTCCTTGCCTTCCTTCTCCTAGGTCATATCGTTGCTGCCCGGAAGAGTCCTTAAGCTGCTCGAGTTTGTGGGTTTCTCTGGTAACCGTGAACTTGGTTTAGAGGAACTCAAGAAGGGGTCGCTGAGCGGGACGTTTCGATCACCCATGTGCTCCGCCTTCCTACTTTTCTATTATACCGTGATAGCAGTGTTGCTAGGTGAGTGGGCGGGGTAGGTTCTCAAGAGGTTAAATGGAAGAATCTGCTGAGAATTTTGTTTGTGGAATTTTTGATTTTCAAATGTGTTTTCGCAAAGCTGAAATGAAAAGTGTAGTGTGTCACCTTCGTGCATTAATGTGTTCAGTCTCTGTTGTCTTTATTCACTCGATGGAGGATGATCAGAGACTGAACACATTAGTGCATGAAGGTGACACTCTACACTTTTCACTACAACAAAATCGCGTGCATTTTCTGGTTCCACCGGTCATCATAATTTTCTTATTTGTCTGCAAAAGCAATGCTTTGTCCCTGGTTGTTGAGACAAGACATGTGTTTGTATGCAGTGGAACCTCTCTAAGGCGGACACCATTGGGACCAACAAAATTGTCCATTATAGAGAGGGTGTCCTCTGGTCAGGGGTTTATTATACATTGTGTGGGTTATATTTGAGATTCAATAAGAGTCCATTATAGAGAGGGTGTCCTCTGGAGAGAGGTGTCCGCTAAGAGGGGTTATACTGCAATGCACTTAAGAGCACTCACTTAGTCTCTAAGCTCTGTAAACCACTCTGTGTGATAGCCAGCCTATGATAAAAGCTGTCTAGCATGTGACAAAGGATATTGGTGTACTTGGCGTAATAGGTTCAGCGTTGTATGGTTGTACAGATGTAGTAAGTTTACATTAGCTTGCATTCCATAGCTCTAGATAATTAAATGTCCATCTTTAATTTTACTCACAAGCTATGACATGGTTAAGTGGTTTATAAGTGGACTCAAGTGGTGCTCAATAATTAGATAAAGTATAGCAGCTGTCTGTTTCTGATTCAGCATTCCAGAATAAATTACCTTGTCAAGTTGATAACTGGCAGCTGCTCCAGGTATGGCATCACTTGGTAGGAAGTGATTGGCTGTAAATTGTTTTGTACCCAGTGGCGCAAACCATCTTGAAGCGCATAAAATAATCGCGCTGTTTACACAAGCCAGCTAATACCAACGCCATGATCTGTAGTGTACTCTTCTATGGCTTAGTTTCACCAGCATCCCATGCCCTGTGCTCTCTTCTTTAAAAAAATTCCAGACTCCTTGTCTATAACATCTGTGGGCTTTAGTAGTCCTGAAGTAAATTTTACTGTCAGTTAAAATTTTAGAGGCAAAATAATTTATAAAATTTGCTCCAAAATTTCAGAAAAATTTAACATAAGAACTATAGCTCACAGACATGTAAGACGAGGAGTTTAAGAGATGAGAGAGATGGATTTGCTATGCCTGACCTTCATGCGCTAGGTTTTCTTCCCTTTTTGACATGTCTTGCACATTACAACTCTTTTCAAAAGTACTTCAGTAAACTTAAGAACTTTATAACATGCAACTTTACTTAATTCAAAGTTGGTTTAGCTGTCTATTATTTAACATAATCAGCTCTGCAGACAAAGAGAAAGTCTTTGAGAACTTTAGTTGATCTCTTGGAGAACACATCAAATAGTCTACTTTTTACCACAGGCAAGACTGGCGTGAGCCGTGACATTCTGTTTACGTGTTAGAGCGGTCATTAGTTGGTTAATGAATCGGTAATTGGTATAGCTTTGATGTCTAGTGCATTATTGTGGTCTCAGCTAATCTCGTATGACCTGGTGTGTTGTGTTAGAAGCTGTTCAGAGTAGCTATAGTTATGGTAATGGAAGCCAAAAGACCATGAGAAAGAATCCAAAATGGTGTCATGGAAAATCTCTCCAATAACATGGATTATGATTGGGTGTATGCATGTGTGGTTTTCTCTTTTGGACATTTAGTGTAGTAGTAGGAATAGCTTGGAGTCATTCTCCCTTGTGGGCTTTCTTGAGCATAGAGCATTGCCTTCGTGCACTAATGTGTTCAGTCTTTGTTGTCCTTATTCACACGATGGAGGATGATCAGAGACTGGACACATTAGTGCATGAAGGTGACACTCTCTACATAAGCTTCAGCACTGTTAAAAATGCCTATACTTCTATCCAGGGCTCTGTAAAGGAATTTCTTTGCTGCAATGCTGAGCAAATAGCATAGAGCGTCACCTTAATGCACTAATGCGTCTCTGATCATCCTCCATCGTGTGAATAAAACCAACAGTGACTACAGACGCCTGACACATTAGTGCATGAAAGTGACGCTCCATGCTATTCCCTTCAGCATTGCAAGAAGACAAAACTCCTGTGACCCCCCGCCTTAGGAGAGATCACAAATGTGAAAAGAGACCTGTGTTTTGTTATTGATAGTTAATTATATTCACGAGTTGTTTTACCAGTGCACTGTGCTCCGGTAAATTGATCTTGTGAAGGAATTCGAGACGAGAATTCAACAGGCAACTCATGAGTTATGCAACGCTCGTTTTCATGGAAATGTTAGTATGCGACAGTTATCAAAAATTACAACTCCAGATGTTGTAGATTGTCACAGCGACAAGGAGAAGCAAGCGATACAATAACAGCTAGCTGTAGCTAGCCGTGAACACATAAACTTCATAATAATGTAAATTTGAAGACTTCTTCAATCTACGGGGTATGTAACCACGCCCAATTTCTCTATAGGGTTATAGCCCATTTCTATACAGTATACATAGCTAGTGTTGATTGCTCTTCTCATGAGCACATTGTCAGATTTTCCTGTACATCCTCCACACATTGTGCGGATGCCAGCGGCTGTGCATCGAGTCTGTTTTCAGCTTTTGGGATTTGTTTTGTTTGCATGTTATGCCCAGCATGCAGTGTGTGCAGATAGCTATGCTCTGGTACCATGTGTTGCTGTAATTCTGTCATAGTGCCCTTGCCTTGGTATGCCCATGTGGGGACATCATTGTAACTCTACCCTATCCTGGAACGCACAGTTATGCTCTGTTTGTTCCAATTACTTCCCTCCTCCCTCTTCCTCTATCACGTCTTGTTGTACACGATGCTTCATTCCTTGTCTCCTTGTTTGCAGGTTTAGGGCAACCTTCAGATATCGATAAATCTGAGAGCATTCTAGACCAAGAGATGAAGGCTTACCCTGATGTAGGCAATGTCACACCCACTCACTCATTCTCTCTCTCTCACTCACTCACTCACTCACTCATTCTCTCTCTCTTACTCACTCACTCACTTACTCACTCACCCACTCACTCATTCTCTCTCACTTACTCACTCACTCACCCACTCACTCATTCTCTCTCACTTACTCGCTCATTCTCTCACTCATTCTCTCACTCACTCACTCGTTCTCTCACTCACTCACTCACTCACCCACTCTCTCGCCCACCCACTCACTCACTCCATCACTCTCTCTTTGTAGTCGGTAATGTTCCTATATTTCAAAGGTCGTACTGAACTGATTCAAGGTCACATTGATAGTGTGAGTTCACACATTTGTCCCTTTGTGATGTGACCTAATATTAGCAGTCTGACCCTGAGCCAAATAAATGAACCAAAATGGTCACTACCCCAAGCATTGTAGTACAGTACAATTCCTGTTAACAATGTCCATTAATACCATTAAATCTGAATGGAAAGGCACTTGGTAAACAGCCAAACAGGTGCAACGTCATGGTTACAATACGCTGTTTAGGCAACACTTCATTTTCAACAGTTTACCTTCAAATGCTAACAATTCGTGATCGATGAATCACACAGGCGCAATAGGGGGGGACGGCAAACACTGAAACACCTTCTCTGTTGACGTAATGTATTAATAATAAGTGTTGTTAATTCGATTAGTTACCGGTTATTGTCAACACTCGCTTGGCTCAATGACCGAGGTAGTTTATTCTATAGGCGAGTTTTTGTTCCAGTGTGTGTGTGTTTGTATGAGTAATTCAATTATCCTATACTCGGTAATTTGAGAGCTACATTCCATCGTGCGCTCTGAAGTGGTGATCTAACACGATTATTGATTCTGTTCTCATTTCATTATTCCTTTTTCTGCACTGTCTGTCGAATTACCTCACTTGATAACACCCCCTCAATCGAAATATCACGCGCCCACTCTTTTGATACGTGTACCTCTTGTCAACTCTTTCTCTTACTCGCTCAATCCCTTCTTTTATTCCCTCCCTCCCCTTCTCTCCTCCCTCCCTCTCTTCCTCTCTCCCCCTTTGCGCGCCCTTTCTCTATCTCCCCCTCTCTCTCTAGGCGATCGAATGGTTTAAGCGAGGCGTCGCGGCTCAAGAACAATGGAAGCAGGTCCACCATCTTTGTTGGTGGGAGATGAACTGGTGTTACTGGTAAGCACAGCATAGTAGAGTAGGGTGGTACCATCTTGCAGCTGCAATGTAACATATTCATTGTAGTGTATACATCCCATCATCACGTGAGTATAGCTCATAATATTGTATTTGTAATTCTGTGGGAATGCTAGTTTGCTACCATCTGTAGATCTGTGTCGCTATGCAATCCATCATTGTACTTTATACTGGAGTTTAGACGACAAAAACCATAGTTGTAAGATAGTAGCTTATGTACAATGCTATTGGTATGAGATAGTAGCTTATGTACAATGCTACTATTTCAAGATAGTAACTTATGTTCAGGGCTACTATTTCAAGATAGTAGCTTATGTTCAGGGCTACTATTTCAAGATAGTAACTTATGTACAAGGCTACTATTTCAAGATAGTAGCTTATGCACAATGCTAGTAGTAGCTTATGTGCAAGGCTAGTAGTAGCTTATGTACTAGGCTAGTAGTAGCTTATGTATAAGGCTAGTAGTAGCTTATGTATAAGGCTAATAGTAGCTTATGTACAAGGCTAGTAGTAGCTTATGTATAAGGCTAGTAGTAGCTTATGTATAAGGCTAGTAGTAGCTTATGTACAAGGCTAGTAGTAGCTTATGCACAATGCTAGTAGTAGCTTATGTATAAGGCTAATAGTAGCTTATGTACAATGCTAGTAGTAGCTTATGTACAAGGCTAGTAGTAGCTTATGTACAAGGCTAGTGGTAGCTTATGTATAAGGCTAGTAGTAGCTTATGTACAAAGCTACAAGGCTAGTAGTAGCTTATGTATAAGGCTAGTAGTAGCTTATGTACAAGACTAGTAGTAGCTTATGTATAATGCTAGTAGTAGCTTATGTATAAGGCTAGTAGTAGCTTATGTACAAGGCTAGTAGTAGCTTATGTACAAGGCTAGTAGAAGCTTATAGACCTAATATAGTGAATCAATGGACAGGTTCAATTTTGTCCTGATTTTCAATCATGACCTTTCTCACTATGGTCAAAGCCTCAATGTGCTGAATCCATGAAAGTATTGCGCCTATCTTGATAGGGCATTGAGCTGTTTTACACACCTGATCCTAACTATCATCGAATGCACACCTCATTATGCCTTGCCATGGCGTCAAAAATTGCTGGCAGTCTTTCCCAACTACTTTACTTTAGTAGGAAACTTACCTGGCAGCATTGTCAGGTACTTCCACCGGTTACATTACCGGACAACCTTGCCGGTAACATTACTAGGAAGCTTTACCGGTTATGCTACTGGGAAATTCTGCCGGCAATGTGGGTCTTCTTGGCAATGGTACAAGTGAGTGTGTATTCAAGTTGTTCTTTCTGTATTGCTACTAAACCATTACACAATGTATTGTCTATAGCTGGTCTATAGTAAACCATTATTGCAGCTGCGGTTGAAATTCCGCCAAAATCATATACCATCAGTTTTGGTTTATAAAGTGCAAAATATAATGGTGAATGCATGCATATAGCACGCAGCAGTCTATTATGAGCTGTTGGCGCCATAATCGCAGTTGGTATAAAAGCTGCTCGCTCTCACAGCTGGTACCATTATGTAATAACGCATACCTCTCACCTAGCAACAGACGCCTGTACACTGCTTGTGGTAATGATACCAGGCGCTTACCAATTTGAGGAATTTTTGGTGTGTACTGCTCATTTTACTGTACACAAGAAACAATGGCTACTGCTCCATAGCAGACACTAGTCCTGATTGAGTTGTACTGTTCACCACAAACCACTGAGTTACTGCTCTATAGCAGACACTAGGGAATCTTGGTTTATACTGTACACAACAAACCACTGAGTTACTGCTCTATAACAGACACTAACCCTAAGCATGAACCTGTTGAAGGGATTCCACCATTCTGTCATGAGCATGTAGAGGCAAGTTGGCTCCAGTCGTCCCAGAGAATGGTTTGTTATATTAGCTCACCAGTGGCTGTCTAAACAATGCCCTGTAGCACCATCTTGGAGTGTAGACAGAGCATTCCACTGGGGTCACTTAAAACCCATTATCATAATTAACAATATCAATTCAGTGTAAGCATCCCATGACAGCATAATAATAATTTCCTCTCTTCATGTGTGGACAACTCTGTTGCACACAACTCAAACAAACCACATCACCTCTCTCTCTTTCTCTCTCTCTCTCACACACACACACACACACACACACACACACACACACACACACACACCGTCCTCCTTGCAGGCTGTTTTAGGGTCATAAAATAGTGTATAGCTGTCTCTCATTTTTCCCCCCCCCGAGACATTTTCTGAATTTGTAAAACAAGTCATAATTGTTAATTTTGACAAATTCACGAAAGCGATGAGAGCGCCTCTGCAAAGAGTATCTAAATATTTTGTTGAGCTTTTTGCTACTTTGCTAATAGTGTGGTCCTTTTTCATGCATAATGTTCTCTTCTTCCTCCTCATAGTTTCAAAGGCCAATGGGGTGTCGCGGCTGAATATGCTGAACGATTGTTTAAAGAAAGCAAGTGGTCTAAAGTACGCTCGTTAATTATCATCCTACTTATTGAATTAATTATGTTGTCATGGTAATATCCTTGGGCATTGTAATACCATATTCGGGCGGATACATGTATATAATGAAATAATATGTACCTATGCTTTGTGGAGCTCATAAAAGAATCGCAAGAGAGGTACTTCAAGTGCCAAAATATTTAAGTCATTTTATTGTCCCTTCCTTGATTTTCTCATCTGCACTTGGGTGGACTCTCCCCATATCATCCTCTCTCAGCTCTCCCTTTCAGGCTTTATGCTCTCCCTTAGTCTCTCTCTCAGCTTCCCTCACCTTATTTATTATTTGTCATCATTCCCTGTGTCTCTCTCGCCAAATTATCATGCCAAGCCATCCTTCTCTCTCGACACATCATCTTCCCCCTCACCCACCATATAAACTTAATTAATCATCTCATTATTTGCCCAATCGTCTGTCACTCTTGCCAAATTGCTCTTCCATTGTCTTCTACCTATTACATCTTCCTTGTTATATCTCTCCCTCCCTCCCTACCCCTCTCCCTCTCTCGCTCCACTAGGCGACGTTTTTGTACCAGAAAGCTGCTTTTCGACTAATGCTGCGGCACAAGAAATTTCTCCCTCCTCAGCAGGACCCAGATCTGGGTCCACCCACTCAAGAGGAGCTTGTTGACATGATGCAGTGAGCTATATCCCATATATAGTGTGTACGTCTTCAGCTCTGGTCACACACTACAGTAATCATAAGGCACCTGGTCTCTATCAGACTGGTTTAGATAGTTTATTGAATTTTTCTCTTCTATCTCTTGATCACAGCATATACAAAGCCATACTCTTTCACAACACAGCGTACATTGCAGTCACCATTGTTTCTCCGCCTGTAGACAGCACCGGCTGTCATTAAGATACAGTGGAACCCCTCTAAGGCGGACACCATTAGGACCAACAAAATCGTCCACTACAGTGGAACCCCTCTTAGCGGACAACCCCTCTATAATGGACGCTTACTGAATCCCAAATATAACCCACATAATGTATAACAAACCCCTGACCAGAGGACACCCTCTCTATAGTGGACGATTTTGTTGGTCCCAATGGTGTCCGCCTTAGAGAGGTTCCACTGTATAGAGAGGGTGTTCTCTGGTCAGGGGTTTATTATACATTATGTGGGTTATATTTGGGATTCAGTAAGTGTCCATTATAGAGGGTTGTCCGTTGGATAGGGGTGTCTGCTAAGAGGGGTTCCACTGTAGTTTTAACTGTCACCCTTTGCTTAAGATATCATTGAGGTGACCTCGGACCACCGCAGGCGCTGGAACGTGCATCGGTGATTCTCGCAGCGCTGGCACGATGCCTCGTGACTTGTCACCTCTAGGTCGACACGACGGTTGTTTCCCGCATGTCAATTGTTGACCGAGCAAGTGTACTACCATGTCGTGGGACCTGTTTATACACCAATGCTAACACGATGAACGATGACACTAGGACAATCGTATTCACGGAGCGCAGTATACACAATCACAGTCCAGGCAGTTATGGCATGTACACAGACGGATAATAGCGTGCCTTGCTTACTGCTTATTGGTTAATCTGATCATTTTAAACCACCTACGTGAAGCTGTAACTCTGCACTGATCTGCATAATCTGGTTAATTTTATAACCTCTCTCTCCCACCCTCTCCCACTCCCTCTCCTCCATTCCCCCTCCAGACGTATCCCTCCCCTGAAGCAGAGGATTGCGGGCAAATCAATACCAGTTGAAAAATTTGTGATAGCCAAGTCTGAACGGCATCTTCGCGGAGCTCGACTGCCCCTCTGCGGAATGGTTAGCTAAACATTGTAATAATCAGCTGGAAAACCCCTCATGAATTAAAAATATTCATAGCTCCTCGCTAGTATTCTTTAAGTTAGAAGGTCAGATTCACCATGTTGTTAGCTCTTGTGTTTGTTTGGTACTAGATTAAGCATCCTTTCCCATGACAAAGATCACACATCTGTATACAGATAAATGTAGTTTATATAAGTAGTAGTAGGTACCATATGTTGCTATGCATACTAAACTATGATTGTGCTGTGAATCTGTTTGAGTGAGCTATGCTGCATATTTGAGATCTGTTGATGGTATTTTCTGTAGGAGATGATCTACGCTTGGAACGGGTTTCAAATCCTCTTCAAGAATAGGCCGCTGCTTGAAGACGTGCTTCGCGTGGTTTGGGACGAGAGGATGACCATCGAAGAAACCAGAGGTGACGTTTCGTCTCGTGTTGCGTACACTTTGATTATTCTCTGTAGAAGAAAATCCTGACTACGTGGACGATTGGGCAGTGGTAACTTTGATGCAAGGCGTCTGTTTTAAAGGGCTACAACGTTATGATGAAGCACAGCAATGCTTTGAAGCTGTTGTGGACAGGTAAAGTTACATTTACAAGTGCTCTTTCTTACCACACTTCCACAACTTTCAGTATCACACGAGAATTAAATTATTTTCATTTTGGATTAAAGCTCTATAACGTTTTCTTCCCGACAGAGGTACCGAGTTACAGCACGATCTTTACACTGCCCCGGCTGCTAATATGGAGCTGGGGCTCCTTCATCTTGAGCTCGGGAATTTAGAGGAAGCGGAGAGACTACTGGAATCAACCAGGTAAGCAGTTATCAGTTTGTGCGCCTACAGTGTCTTTCTGGTGTAAAACAATGGCACCTCCCAGCAACCACAAAGTCAGCAGAGACACTTTGTAGCACTATTTTGTAGCTTTTTCTTTGAAGAATGATCCGTGATATTATGTGGGCGCTCATCCTGTTTTTTCTATAAGCAGCCATCCTAGTTTCTTTACTATAGAAGTGGATTTGTGGTGACATTAATATACGCTTTACAATTTGCTGCCAACTGGCTCTTCCTTAATATGTTTTTCATGGAAAGTACTCTTATTTTATATTCATAGGACTGCGTACAAAGGTTACCATCTGGAGAGCAGAATACACTTCAGGATACATGCCGGGCTTTGCCGAATTTCACAGATAAAGTCAACTTAAAGACATTTATATTTATTTTCAAAAAGCAGTATAACTGCCTAGTCCCCACAGCACATGAACAAAAGTTTTCTTTATAATTGCGCAATACTAGTTTGCGATTTTTATTGGGTGACATAATAGCTCGGTTTGTAAACACTTTGATGGTTAATTAAATAATAATTATTAACTTGTTATTATTCATGTGCGTTAAGTTGTTGCGAAGCAATATAAAAGAGAGCTCGAGCCTTGCTGCACGATAAAGTAAAGTCAGCTGTGAAGAATACTAGTACGAGTTCACTGCTAATAAATTTGTTCGTCTGTATCTACCAGCTCGTCTCTGTTGGCTCCTATACATGCTCCCTCGAGTCCCTTGCAACGACAAGACTGCTACTCCCGGAACTAACTCTACTGCAAGAATGGCTGCCTACTGCTGGAGATATCCCATGTCCTTGCTACTCGTCCTTGCTGCTGTACTACTGTCGGCGTCTGCAGCTCCTACGACCACAGGTGAGAGTCTCCCCTCCCCGTGTGCATGCACTGTGGGCACTGGCTCATTGACGAAGCGACCGCAAACAAGTCAATGAACAAACAGCTTACAAGTGAACGTGCGTTTGCTTAACAAGCCGTGACGCTAGTTTGGTGCACATGGTCAGCTGGGAGACGCCATAACTACACTCGTAGCCGGCTCTCTCGTAAAGCACTCCACTACACTCGCTTGTTATTGTTGCAGCGGTGCATTCCACTAGAATGGGATGTTAGAGTATCGGTGCGACTTCCAAGACGTTCTTACATCCAGCAGCCATCTGTTCCACACATGCACTCTTCGCAACTTTAGTCAAGCTATTAGCGAGTATGTTGACAAGTAAGATAGTCTGGCTTCCTAGCATAACAGCGTTTGTCGCTTATCCCGCTAACCGTTTATTAGTCAAATACTTAAACAAACAGTCTCACGACTGTTATTGCTAGTCAAGTAGACAAGTGCACGTTTTACTACTCGGTTAAAGTAGAATGGTCCAATGTCTGTAAACAATGAATAAGATTGACATGTAGCACAATGCGGTTTGTTTCTTCTTGAGCATAAGCATAAGTGGTTTCAAATTTCATTATTGCTTTAGTCCAACCGTTTAGTGGTGTCCCTAGACTAACTCTCCAGCCACCTGTGGTGAACTGGTCAGTGTCTAGGCTGTATTCTTTAGGCTTTGTTCCACGGAAGCCTGCAACAATAATTTACCAATTTTCACACCCAAATAAACCTGTTGTTTGATACCAAACATTATATCCAATTGTCTTCTCATTACAGAACACACCCAACACAGAAGGGCTTCAAGACCTGGGCTCCAACGTAACCTCTGCCTCCACTTCATGTCACAGCCTCAAAGTTATCTCTCATGTGGATTCCACGACTCGTGCATCGAACCTCTCCTACCGTGTGGAAGGAACGGATTTGCCCTCTCCTACTCCAAACATAGATGCAACACTGTCCGCTTCATCCGTCAATCGTCTAGTAACTGTGCTCAATGTCTCAACCATCAAGCAGTAGTTGATTGGGCAGTGAACAGCGAGCGCTGTCTACAGACAGAACTCCACACTCTCGCACAGAGCTGGGCCAGCAAGATGACCTCCAGGCAAACAGCAAGACCAGACCCCCCTGAGTGTCTCCACTTTGAGCGTGAAGCCTTGCAGAAGCTCTCGACCTGTTACTCCAAACACAGTTCCGCTGTCTGCCAGCTCTTGAACTCTGGTAATCTTAGCACAATCACCAGCGACCTCAACAAGGTCATGACCGCTTTCAAGAAAAGTGACTACTACACTCCGGCCGTCAAATCCCATCTTGTCGACATGCTAGCTAGCTGTAACAGCACCCAAACTGACTCAATCGTTGATGCTATTTTTCCTCCCGAGCCGAAAAAGATTCTCTTCTGTGCAGCAACGTACACAACCGGTCAATCGCAAGTTAACATGGTCGAGAAAATTGCCGGTCACCTCGGCCGTGACCTAAACCAGTTCGCATACGCCGGAAGAGGAGATGTCGACAGTGATGGAGAATTCGCTGATGACTCGATATGCCGTGTACACGCACCAAATGGACTCAATCTTTTGAGGAACTATCAGCTCATCATGTGGACCACAAACGTCAACGACACTGCTAAGATTGACAGCCTGATCGCTGATCTCAACAGGGCTCACACGATCAATGTGGATGCCTCAACTATCATGAAATACTTTGTGTACAGAACTGACAAGGCCTTGAGTAATTCGTGTGGTAACGGGCAAAGGGAGGCCGGAGAATTGTGTGACGTGTTTGCAAACACAGGAATGTCCAACTTTGGTTGTAATGAACAGTGTATGCCCGTGGCAGGCTACGAGTGTACCATTTCAAAGTTTGAGAATTCCACCTGTCAGCAGACCATATGTGGAGATGGAAAGAGAACCTCAGATGAAGAATGCGATGCTGGTAGTGAACAAGTTGGCTGCTCCTCCAGTTGCAAGCGACAGGATGGATTCGTCTGCTCTCAGAACCTCTACAATAGCAAGTCAGTGTGCACTGCAGTACCATCAGCAAGCAGCATAACTCCACAGCAATTGCAAGCACAACAGCAATCAGCGCCAGCTTCCTCAGACTCCTCATCACAACATAGAGCAACAGCAGCTGCAGCAACGGCTTCATCTCAACACCTCTCCGCAACTTCATCAAGCAGCTCACACTGGAGAACTCGTTCGCTGTTGTCAGGCTTACTTCCTGTGTTGACGGCGTTGTTGGTCGGGCAAGCATTCTTCCTGGGCCACAGATAATCCACCTGGGAGTTATAGAACACACAATCAAGCAGGTTATCGGTTATTTTGTATTATAGGCTGGCCAACATCACTATTGGTTGTCTTCCCAACGAACATCACTATTCTCACTCTCTCTCTCATCTCTTTGTCTCTCAGA
Organism: Haliclona indistincta; assembly: GCA_964017065.1. NCBI lineage: Eukaryota > Metazoa > Porifera > Demospongiae > Haplosclerida > Chalinidae > Haliclona > Haliclona indistincta. The sequence goes on from OZ024790.1 coordinate 7,916,966, forward strand.
TTAATCTATCTATTGATAGCAATTATTATTCATTTTAAAACTTCAGAGATTATTATTATTATGAATAAATTAATCTATTATCATGGTTGTTCATTCCTATCATATTATACGTAACAATGTATCATGCGTCCTTCAATAATAAAATTATTTCAAGCATCAACAACAAACTGCTGCTATTATAACTCATAGTTTCCGATACCAACACGATGCGTTATCACTTGTCATGAGAAACAGTGTAGCTGTGTAAACACTGACTGCATACTATAAGGCTGCATTCAACCACTATCGTAACTATGGTAGCTAAGTGATCATGTAAATTTTGTTATCACAGTCGTTTGTATAGAGGAGGTGTACACAGCTGGAGGGCCTTACATTCCAGAGCAGGGAAACTATTCAGTGTCTTAGAACAATGCAAGCTGGTAGTGTAGTCAATAGGAGACACTGTGACTGCATAGCTCCTGGCTACAATCACTACTAGCAGCCAACAGCTTGTATTCGGCACCTGATCGACATTACGTGGTTTGGTTAGGTATATCGTTATTGCAATCAAATTCAATCAAGCAGATTCTTGCTAATACAAAATGCATTTACAGCGATTTTCAGGCTTTCGCAATGCTGGCGTGAAAAGCGTACTGACACTTTATCTCCACAGCTAAAGAAACTGAACACATTAGTGCATAAAGGTGATGTTCTACCCTTATCACTGCTCCAGCATTGCAAGAAGCCTGAAATCGCTGCAACAAACAAACTATGAATATCATTAGAAAGCTCCAGAGCACTGTTCTAGTCTAATCCACTCAGAAACTAGTTCTTTACGAAGTTCTGGCTTAGTACCAAAATATTTCTGTTGATCCTCGGAATAGCGCTGTTTCACAGGTCCATCCAGTATGTCACGATATCTCCATTCTTGCCAGTGGAAGTTGAATTCCTCCAGCAGCTCGACTCTCTTGCTCTCGCTGTGAACACAGTCAAGCGGTTCTGCTCTGCTTAGCTCAGGGACCAGCATGTCTTTGAATATTAGGACACCTCTCAGTGCAAACCAACCCCCGTACAGAGGATGAATTGAAACTCCGTACATTTTCTTCTTGCCGTCCCAAGGAGGATTTTTGACATCACTCAGCTGGTAATAGTAGGCCGCCCCGGCTACGTGACCTGCCGTTTGGACTAGTATCTTAGGACGACGACTAGGAAGAAGCTCAAAATCTTGCAAGCTATAAACATCGTGAGAAGCAAAGAGATCTCTCATTTTATCGAACTGGAGTCTCAAACAGCGATCCAGTGGATCCGATGCTTCCCCAGGCACGTATTGCTGCTGTGAATGGTGCTTGACCAGATAGGGTTTAAACAACGACTCGAACATGTTTGGTGAACTGATAACGACCACGCCCAGAGTGTCTGAGTGGTAAGGCAGCTTGAAGACTTCTTGGACCGTGTCATTGTACCAGCCTATCTGTGTTTGCAATCACGTCATAATAAACGAAGCAGCTACAAACCAGGTCACCTTAAATGGGTAGAATTCTAGCCCCAATCCGCCCATATTCTCGCTAAGAGTGCCTACCACGTGGCGGGCTGTATCCGCCATGTTTGCTGAGCCAGCGAGCCCCACCTACTAATTAGCGTCTGGAGCAAGCCACGCCTTACAGCATACCGAGGGGTCACTGGGTGTCGCTGATGTACCGAGCTATGCTTGCTCGACCCAGCCCGCTCGCCATCTCGATTTTACAATGATGGATGGTGCTATTAGCGAGAGGGCTGTTAGCAGCGCCAACAACGTCACTCTTCCTGCAGCTGGTGTCGGAAGTGACGCGAAACCTACCCGCTTCCCTCTCGAAGGGATTCGTCTCACAGTGCACATCCTGGGCAGCAGAGGCTGTGGGAAGAGTACACTGTACGACCAATGGCGTGAATCGTCCGTCTGCGCAGCTCTGAGAAGATTCGCAGACGTTCAAATCAAGCAGGAGGTAATCAATACTGAATACTGCACAATTATGTGCGAGTGACAGACATTTGATGCATACAAACACTCGGGTATAAGATTGCACATGCCTCAGTTTGAGGGTGAGATGTGGTATTGCAAGATTGTAGCATATTGATAGTATGGTATTATTTACTAGTAGTATAATATCCATACATTATGCTATCATATACACATCTTTGATAGTGATAGAGGTGTCTTGTAGACCTATCATGTGTCTACACCACTCTCTCACTGCAAACACCATTGCTCTGGTATGCATTGCGGTGTTTTCATTGCTATATTTGGTGCATACAGATTGCTTAAGAATGCTTCCTAGCATTATGTTTGTTGTTATTCGCTCAACACAAACAATGTGCAATTTGTTACATAAATAGTACTTGTGTCGGCCTTGTGCATAAGTAAATATGCACACTTCGTCAAAACTAAAAATTGTCCCTGATCAATAACACGCAATTATTATGAATAAATTCTGGTTTTAGGACGGAGTGGGGCCCGATACTCTGCGCACATTAGATGACCCACTGTGGACAGCTACCTCTGTGTTTGTGGTGATGTACAGAAGCAGTAACACGGTTAGTTATAGCTCTAGAAATTCACTCACTCACTCACTCACTCATGAATGAATGAATTTACTCACCTCCTTATCTTTTACTCATGCATGCATTGACCTACTCACTTACTTACTCACCCACTAATGCACTTACTCACTCATTCACTCACTCACTGATATTATTATTATTATAATAATTATTATCTGCAGCATTCTGCTTACTATGCTAAGGAGTGCCTATCCATAATCTTGACCTCTTTCAAAAGATATCAACCTAATGTCATACTCCTTGAGAACGTTGACAATCCCAATTTTGATGCTGAGACTCAAGAGCCATCAGAGGTATACATCATAATTATTTTGCTCAGCTCACGTAACTGCCATTTTATGCTCACAGACTCCTGATGGAGAATTTGACAGCTATGACGTTCCCTTCTTTGTTGCAAATGTGAAGCAATCGGTTCAACTCCCGGGGCTGTTTGAGCATGCTATAGTTCGACCTCTACTGCAGACACTGGATGATGACGATATACAACAGGTGTGTGACAAAAATAATGAAAGTTTTTCTTGTATTACAATATCATTTCAAATTCCTATGTTATTTTTTGCCGTGCAGATAATGTCACTAGCTTGTCAGTCAGGTAGCTGCACAACGCTTAAGCTACTTGTGAGTGCTGGCAAGCAGCCGTGCCCTCAGGACTGGATAGTTGAGGTGCTGAGAAGACTCAGTGACTTAACTGTCAATCATACCTTGGTCCCTCGCTTGCTGGAGATTGTTGAACTTACTTATCACCTCGACAAACAAAATTGTTTGGACTATGTACGATCCCAGCTCCCAATGCAGCCTACTGCTTGTCTTCTCACCCTCAATCACGTCTGCCAACAGACACTACCAACTAACAATGCTACCAACAGAAATTCCCAGTATCTGCTCTTGGACAACATGAAGCTGCAGCTTCTTCCAGCTCCTGGAGTAGCTAACACCGCCTTCACACAAATCTCACTTGCCGGCAATAGCTTGGAGAGCATTCCCGAAGAGCTGATGCAACTATCTCTTCTCACAACTCTCAATCTTTCACGCAACGATCTGGAGCAGTTTCCTTCAGTTCTTCGTTGGAACTGTCCGAAACTAAGAGAGCTCAACCTGTCTCACAACAGACTGGTCGACTCATCGGAGAAGCTGCTCAAGCAACGAACAAGAGGACAAAATGTTGATTTCATGGGAGATTCTGCCGATAAACACAGTCAACCGCAGCAGAAATTACTGCATCTAACAGGTCAAAATCTCTACCCTTGCATATACTCGCTCAAAATGGTTGATTTGAGTCATAATCCAAGACTCTCTCAGCTACCAGATTGGGTATGTGTCCTTCCAAATCTTGCACTGCTAAATATCCAGAGCTTACCAAAGCTAAAGCAACTACCTCACCAACTTGCCATATGGAACAACCTAGCCATCATCCGAGTTGATCTGGAAAACATCACATCCCCTCCTCCTTCCGTCTGTCAACAAGGATCACAAGCAATCATCGCGTATCTTCGCTGTCAGCTTCGAGGTTCTCTGCACTATCGGCACATGCGTCTGATGCTGCTAGGCAAGGAAGGAGTGGGCAAGACTAGCACATTCAAGCAGCTTGTGACTGAGAGGGCCAGCAGGCAACGTACAAGATCGTCAATGGAAGTGGCTTTCTATGAATATCGCAGCAATTTGTCTGGAAAAAATTGTAAAGTGACTTATCACTTGATCGATTTCGAAGAGCATTCTACAACAGCCGTCTATAAGTGCTTCCTCACTCAACGATGCGTCTATCTCTGTCTATGGAATGCTGCTGAGGGAAAGAGCGGATTGGAGAGTCTGATACCATGGCTGCATTGTATCCACTCAAGTGTTTCCAATGCAGCTGTTATCCTGGTTGGTACTCATGCTGACCAGGATCCTAGTCTCACAAATAAAATGGTCACCCAATGGCAGCAAGAAGTCCTTCTTTCCTCCGGTAATTATTCCTCTCACGGCCTTCCTCGTGTTGCTAAGTGTGTCCTTATCAATTCACACAGCCAAGCTGACATTGAGCGTCTGAAGAGAGAGATCCACAGCATCACTATGCAGCTATCCAGCACATTATCCAGCAAGCCTCTAATAGAGGAACAAGTGCCTCGTTCATACATTGAGCTGCAAGGTCTGGTCGAGACCAAAGTGAAGCAGTTTCCGAACAAGCCGCACATCATGACATATGAAGAATTCATAGACAGCTATCGTTCCATCAGTCACACTGCTTGGGACATGACTAATGAGGAGGAGTTTGCCCTCGCCTGTCAGTTTCTTCATGATGCTGGTGTTATCGTGCAGCACTGCAGCTCTCGGCAACATCAGAGCAGTGTGTTCTTCCTCAGCCCACAATGGCTGAGCAATATTCTGTTTGTTATTTTGAGGACTCAGTTTAGAGAAGTTGGAAGAGATGGAGAAGGAGCCGTTCTTTCTTCTAAAAGACTACAGCAGATACTCGATTCAGCTGAAGTTCCCAGCAAGCACACGCAGCAGTTCACACACCTGATGGAACAGTACAACATGGTCGTAGCTCTCAACATGGAACGTAGCCAGTTTCTAGTCCCCTCTCTGTTACCCTCGAAGCCGTCAAGCGACTATCCCCTCTATGACCTCTCTAAGGACGTACTTGTCCAGTGCACCAGCTTTGTTTATCTTCCTGGACCTGTCTTTCAACAGCTGCAAACCAGAGTACTCCTCCATCTTCATCAGCTAGGTGCCCAATTGATCACGCTGGTTCCAGAACTGGAAGATGTCTTCGAAGAGGAAGAAGTCAGTTCGGGTGATTCTGGTACACTCACACGTGGAAAAGTGCATGCTAGCTCACTTCCAACAGCAAAAAACTTGAAAGTAGACAGAGGTTACATAGTACAGAAAGATGAGAGTGACGAACAGGAGTATAATGTGAAGACTTCAGTTCGGCTGCTTCGAGCGTTGTCCATACCAGATACTGATGATCAGCCTGAGCTACGCGATGACCTCCACAACCACATAGGTGCACTATCTCGTCCGTTTCTTACGCGACTCAGCTCTTTCACACCCGATGATGTCGTCATTCCTTGGGTATCCACTGACCAGTACTCCAGGTGCTTGCTGTGGGAGAAGGGCATGCACATTGAGTTTCTCTGTGGGACAAAGGCCTGGATGGAAGTCTTCAAGAATGGAGGAGCAATTGTAACGTCGGGGAGTGATCTTGCTCGCGTGAAGACCCTCACATTTCTCTCACACTGTCTCGACATAGTTCTTGAAGAAAGCTATCCACTTCTTAATCCAGTATCTTACAGTCCTTGTCCCTCGTGCCTTTCCTCTGCTAGCGACTTTTCCTTTCTCTCTCAAGAGCTACAGATGGAGCCCCAAGATCCTTATTCTGCAGACGGGCCTACTGCATCCAGTCCAGTTAGTTCCCCAGTTCGAGACTTTGAACTTCAGCTGGTATCTTTGAACAATCAAATCCTTCTCTTCCCCGCTTCATATCTTGTTAAAATGCTGGCAAAAGGCTCGTCGCTCTTTTGTCCGCGATGCTTGTCTCCGCAATCTCTTTCCCTCACAGCTCCTCACATTCAGCTAGCTGACTTCTCCAGTGATCTACCAATACTGCAACGTGACCAGCTGGAATTCAGCCAATGTGTTGACTCTCAACTGGGACGAGGAGGTTATGCAAATGTAAGCAGTTGAATAAACAAACAAAATTTTGACCTTGTTTTGTTATTTCAGGTGTATCGTGGAACTTACAATAAGATAGACGTCGCAGTGAAGGTTTTTCATGACAGACAGCACATTTCAGGTGATGTCTCGTCTTCCTTGAAAGCGCTGCGTAAAGAGCTGACTATTCTGAGCAGCATACAACATCCACTGGTCCACCCTCCTATTGGAATACACCTCAATCCGATGAGCATCGTGTTCGAGCTAGCTCCTCTTGGTTCTCTCCAAGACCATCTCATGCTCTGTCCCAGTGGTCTGGAGGAGCGGACAAGCCATCAACTCCTTTATCAGGTACACATCACCACAACTGTGCTTGTTTTCATCAGTGATGTGTTGGTTGTGTTTGTGAGAATACCGTGAACCTGGTATTTTGCAGTACAAAACTTAACAAAGTACTACATTTTTCGAATTTAATTTTCCCCAATTGTACCACCCGTGAAATATTTTAAATAGCACAAAATACCAGTATAATAATTTGTAGCATATTGAAAGCTAAATTTTCAATTGTTTGCTTTAATATTGAAATAGGCAATGTAAACAAAATTTTGACCTGGCACTAAGTAGCACTAAAATTTTGACCTAATAACAGTAGCACTAAGGTGTAGGGGAAGAAAAAAACAATAATAATAAATAAAACCAAAAGATAAGAGCAATACACAAAAAAAAACAGAACCAAACACCAAAATAAAACCAAACAACGAAAAAAATTGAAATCTTTTTCATTTAAGGACACTGTCAAGGGCTTTAGTGATAGGATCAACCCAGTCGTAGCATCCTGCTCAAATAGCCTCTCAAAATTAACTTCTGAACACTTTTCCCCACAGATAGCCCATGGATTGCAGTATCTTCACTCACTCTCCATCATTCATCGTGACATTAAGCCCAGCAACGTGCTGGTCTGGTCTCTGCATCCACAGAGAGGAGTCAAAATCAGAATCACCGATTGCGGAATATCTCAGTTCTCTACTCCTCGCGGTCTCCGAGTTGCAATGGGAACAGAAGAGTACATGGCGCCTGAACTAGTCAGGAGCAGCAGAAACAGGTCTTACACAGAGAAGGTAAGACTCTATAATCACTGATTCTAATAGAATCTGATTTTGTGAATTTTTTCTGTCTTCAGGTGGATATCTTTTCGTTTGGAATACTCCTCCATTTCGTGGTAACCGGATCAAGGTTAATGCCTTCCGTTTTCCGCTCAAATTCATCCCGAGAGTCTCTGACCTCGTCTTTGAATCTTAGCAAAGCGCTTGCAGCTGCATTTGATGAGGAACGCACGAGAACCATCAAAGAGAACGCAGCAACATCTGTGCTAGAAAATTGTGTGCACCCAGCAGAGAGAAGGAACCAAGTCACCACTTGTGTTTCCTCGTGCATGCAACCATTATTAATGGACTGTCTTTCCACTGCCCCAAACGACCGCCCTTCAGCTTTCAGTATTTCAAGTCGGCTTCTTCTCTGCTGTGGGTTTCTTCCTCAAGAGAAGATTCTCTTACACGGTCATACTCACTTTTCTCAAGCATTCCTTGCAAAAGAGGCCGGCTGCATAGTCGCACAGCTGGACAATACAAGAGAAATCACTCTACTCAACCTGGATTCCTGGGCTCCCACTACAACTAATCTTCCTCTCGATGAAAAGGAGACTCCATTACTGACTGTGACCGACCGATTGTTAATCGCAGCCACACAGATTAAGCGATCTTTCCAAGTGTATCGTCTCCCTGATCTCTCACTTGTAGGAGATGACATCTCACTGCCCTACCCTCCATCTTGTCTCTTCACCTTTCAATCCGGCAGCGATCAAATTGCAGCAGTTGGAACTGAGGCTGGTCACATTCTTTTATTCTCGATATCGGACAATGTCACTGCAATGCAGCTGTGTGCTGAGCAAATTTTTGATATACAAGATTCAAAGAAATCCACTATTAATGCTGGTGTCTATCACCATGGAAACATACTGTGTGGGTGTGGTCGGTACCTGATCAGTGTCAATGCTAACACTCTTGAACAGCAGTTCATTCGACCGTTGAGCGACAGGAGAGCTGACCACAGAGTGATCGGCTTGGTCATTAGCGATGACAAGGTGTGGGCGACCTTGGCTAGGAGCTGTGAGGTGGTCGTGTGTGATGTAGCTACTGGAAACAGACTGACTGTCATCGATTGCAAGTAAGAGATACTGACTGCATGAAATACAGTGTTGAATACTGTTTTTGCAGCATGAAAATTTGCTATACTGCATTGTAGATCACAAAAAAATTTGATACGAGTGATCAAATTTTCATGTGAAATCGCTACATCAAATTTTGACTGAAATCAATTTTGTGATTGTGTATTCCAAAATTTTAAACTATTTTCCTTGCTTGCAGGAGTCAGTTGGTTCAAGCAGGCGTTCCCATGGTATCAATGCTAATGGCTGGCTCTCATATCGTCTGGGTTGGAACACAGACTGGATATCTCCTTGGATACGATCCTCACTCGTTTCAGCTGATGATGGTCGCCTGCAGGGCCTCCTGTGTGGACAGTGTGGTGTGTGTTGGAGAGGCTATGGTGGTCCTGTTTGGGCGCTGGGTGTTCGAGGGAATCACGATGTCTGGATTTACAGTTTGGCATTCTCACATCAACAGCATGTAAAATATTATCATGTATCATTAAATATTTATTGCAAAGACAAGCATGTATAATTATGATAAAGAACAGTATTGTATATACACAGACACCTCACAGTAACAATCATTAATCATTTCATGAACTACACATTGTATGAGATTTACTGTTTCAAGGCGCCATGCTCATAAAAGCTAACATTGGTGTTTCGGATTTGCTCAGAAAAGCACAGCAATGATGTCTGCAAGTGGTTGTTGCGACGATGATGCAAAAGCGTAATACAAAATCATAGCTGGAGTAAATGAGTGAAAAGGATGTGCGGTTGGACCGAGAGTAGTCTGAATTAAGTTATGCCTCAGTGAGGGCACCTCCTTCATCGCACTGCAGTTGCTGGCTATGGATGCGTTTCAACCATGACGCTGGAGCTGCATCACTCACCGCCCACACAACTAGGTGGGGCGGTGGGGTCTCTTGCATCATGCTCCACCTCAGGCCTGTTTCTGATCACCCACGCTCTGGTTACAGAGCCACTCCTCTCGAGTGTTGATAGCCATTCTCTCAGACCTTCCCAGGGGCGGCGGTGCGGGTGGGGATTTCCCCGTTTGTTGCCCCTCCAACGAGCATTCGATCCAACCACGTCACATCCCCTATACAGTAGTGATTTGTTCTATTTATACTGCTGGATTCAGCTTTCCTAGTGCTTGTGGGACTTTCTTTTTCTCAACGTTGAGCCCGCCCACGCACCCACGTGCTTCCAAGATGGGTGAGGTAACGGAGATTCCAGCTCCAATCCCTGTCGTGACGGTCACTGCTCGCAGCCCGCCAAGCACTTGGCGCCGACTGGAGGAGGCAATCGATACAGCTGACTTTATTGCACTCGACTTAGTGAGACAGCAAGATCACTATCATTTGAATATTAATATTTTTCTTTTCACAGGAGTTGAGTGGTTTGGGCAACAGAAAAGCTCTCTATTTGTCGTGAGTGAGATGCTTTATATCGTTCTTTATCGATATCTCTCTCTTCAGATCTGTTGAGGATCGCTACACTTCTCTCTGTACCGTAGCCAACACTCATGCTGTCATATCGGTGGGTGTGGCTTGCTTCAAGTGGGCGTGGTCAGACACTAGTGTTCTCACCTGTCAAAGCAGTGTGTACGACCTCCTCCTTATCTGTCAGCAGCCTTACCTAGTTGATCCCGCCTCTCTCCATTTTCTCATCAGCCATGGGTTTGACTTCAACCGTCAGTACGCAGAGGGCATCCCTTTCTCTCCTCCTCCTCCATCCACTCCTCTCACAAACTCCTCATATTCTTTCCAAGACTTGTTCCTACGTATTCTCGATCGCTGTGTTCCCATAGCAGTGCACAATGGGCTGATTGATCTTATTTTTCTGTATCGCAGTTTCTATGCTCCTCTACCAAGCACTCTATCAGTGTTTGTAGCTGACCTATCAGAAATGTTCCCAGGAGGAGTATTTGATACCAAAAATATAGCAGAAGGCACCATTAGGGAAACTGCCTCTTTCCTGGAATATATTTTCCATAAATGGTAAGCGTTTTTAAAAAAAATGCACCTGTGCTGTATCCACTTTACTTCTACCCTAGTTGGCGGGAAAATTACAGGCGGCAGTCTGGCGAAGAAACTGGACTATACATGAACATGAGTAACTGTGATGTAGACGGCAAGCTCATTCCTCTTTCTCCTTCAGTCCTTACTACTAGTGGAGAGCTCTGTTCTACGTACTCGGTAAGTTATAATAACTCTTCCGTTTTCTAACTTTTTCTTCTCGTAGACTCATGGTTATTGTCGCTCGCAAGATACTTGCCCACATAGTCACAATATTCTTCACGTGCTGAATGAGGAGGAGAAAGCAAAAGTAAAGATAGTTAAGCGAAAAAGGAAAAGAAAAAAGCAGAATGAAAAGGAAAGTATTGGTAGCACGTCACTGGAGAGTTTATTTGAAGAGGAACTAGCAGCAACCAAGAAGAGGCTGACAGAGAAGGCAGGGGATGTAAAAGCTACTCAGACTGAAGCAATGCTGCTCCATTCTCCTGGGCACAGAGCTGGGACAGACGCCTACATGACTGGATACAGCTTTGCTTGCTATGGACTACGCCTAGCTGGAGAGAAACTAGTGGACGCAGATGAGAGAGGAACTCTGCTTGAGGAAGTAAAGAACAAGATTACACTAGGCGGAAAACCCTTCCCTCTCCTCCTCACTAAGAGCAGTTACACTACCACCTCACAAAACCATCGAGCAATGACAGAGAAAAGAAACAAAAAGATGGACCAATGATTGTGTGTGTGCATGTAATAATAGCATTGTTTATTCTTTCTTTTTGTTTTTCTTCTTTTTCTTTGTCTTTGTGGTTAGCCCATAAGCTGCTAATCTTGATGGATCGAGCTTAGCCTCCAACTGACTGCCTGCACGAGCCTTTTTATGCTTCTTCTGTTCTTGGCTGTCTACTCTCTTCCTTTTCCTAGTTTGTGTCTGTTCCTCTTCCTTCTCTTCTGAGACATCAAGTTTGGTGTCACTCTGGCTGACTTTAGCCTTCTTACGCTTTGGTTGTTCACCGTCGTCTCTCTTTCGCTTCTTTGGCTTGGCTTCCTCCTTTTCTTCCTTTTGTTGTCTAGTAGAATAAATAACACAATTATGAACATTATGTTATAGAACATATGCACACGCATGCACAAACATGCTTACTCGTAATAGCTGACAAGCACTCGTTGTTTCTTTTCCTGGTTGCGTCCTTTCTTGCGATACATTTTAACATCTTTCTCCTCTTCCTCTTTTGTCCTACTCACAGCAAACGAGTAAGACCCTATCATTAACACACCGCTTACCTATATTGGACTGCCTTCTTCAAAGAGGCCCACTTGTTCAATTCCCGATCTTCGCACGTCAAAATCTAAACAAAATAATTTCTGATCAATATTATTTTTAAAACTGTATACCTCTTCAGTAGTGAGACCAAAATCATTAGGGACAACTTGACGATATTTGAATCGGCACGGAAGGTCGCCAATAAAGTCCTCGTACTCGAACTGGTAATACTCGTCCACGAACTTGTCAAAGGTCTTCTCTTCAGGGTTGTAGCGCTGTTTGTTGCTAGTCACTACTTCGGCAAATTTAGACTTTCTCTTGTTGCTGCGTTTTTTCTTTACTGGCAGATCACTGGGTGTGGCAGACGGGTCGTAGTCAGCATCCATCTGGAGAAGGAATAAAGAAGAAATAAACTACGGTGACAATGAGCATGTTCACGATAAAGTCAGGATCTTCGCAGTGTGGTTCTTCGTCATCAGGCACCCACTCATCCCAGTTCACTGCAGACACAAGAAGAAATGCTCACTCTCAGTACCAGCCAGAGTTCACTCACCTTCTTCATCCGAATCAGAGAACACCGGTTTCTCCTCGTCTTCTTCCGCATCTTCAAAATGGTCGTAAACTCGGCTCATAGCAGCGTCGTGTGCATTCGGATCAAAATCTCCGTCAAGATCGTCAAACCCAACTGTCGCATTGCCGGTAAGTTCTCTAAGCTTATCCAACTTGTCTTGAATTTCTTGACGTTTGAGATTCTTTAGACGCTTCAATTCATCCTGTTTGCGTTTCTTCTCCTATTTAAGAAATTCACAAACCAGCATGAGTGAAACGGATAACTGAGTGTGTTGATTTTAGAACTCACTTCAGTTTTTCTTTCTTCTCTCTCTTTTCGTTTCAGCTTTCTCTGCTCGTCGGTTCTCCTCACAGAGCCAGACACTGTACGAGGGTATCGACTTATCTGAGAGAGAGAGAAAACAAGCTTGAATAAACTACTAATTCTCCACTCACCAATTCTTTATTGGGCTCCTCGAATCTAAAATTAAACTGTCTCTCAAAATCGTCTTGCTCTTCGATTGCATCTTCGTCCTACAGCAGCGAAAGGAGGAGTGGAAGTACGGCAGAATCACTCAATCTGCTCACATCCGATATATCCAGCTGATCGTCAACTATCTCATGGTAGCTTGGAACACTTGGCGTCATGTCTAGCCATCCCTTGTTGAGTATGTAGTCGCGCAGGAACGCCTCGTCTTTGTCAAGATTTGGGTCGCTCCAGAATTGTTGAAGAGTACCCAAGTCTGAAGCTTCAGTAGGAGATAGGTCAGCTGGCTGGTTCTTCAACCACTTGAGATACTCCGCTTTTTCTTGCTCCTGAAATGGTAGTAGGGACAGAATGAGAAAGGAGATGGTGAGGAGAGAGAAAGAGAGAGAGAGAGAGAGAGAGAGAGAGAGGGGGAGGAAGAGAGAGGGAGGGAGAGAGAGGGGGGAGGGAGAGAGAGGGGGGGAGGGAGGGAGAGGGAGGGAGGGAGGGAGGAAGGGAGGGAGGGAGGGAGAGAGTATTGAGCCAAGAGCTCACTCACTAGTTCTTTAGCTGACTTGTGTCGCAGTGTCAAGACATCACCATCATTGTCATTGTCGTCCTCAGCTTCAGCTTGTCTCACGGCTTCCTGAAAGCTAACCACCAAAGCATCATCACATTAGAACATCCCTTGATGACCTCACTCACTCAGTTTTCAGTTGCTCCTGTTCTTCGCTGTGTGTGATCACTCTGTCTTCTTCTTCATCACTGACACCTGCCAGTTCTCCCTTCTCCAACAACTGTTGCCTCTCGAAATCCTTCAAATAGACTGGCTTTGTCTTCTTCACTGGTCTGTTCTCGCCAGATCTACTCGATTCTGCAACAAAGAGTAACAGTAGTGTAGTAATAATTTTTATTTCACCATCATCATAAAATTTGGCTTCTTTGTCGTAAATCCTTGCATCGCCTTTCTTGAGCAGTGAAAGCGTCCGAAAGAAGCTCCTCGTCTTTTGATCGTTGTCTTCCTGTGCAAAAGAAGTGAAAGAAAAAGTGTACTCGTTTCTCACCATAGCTATCTCGTCCTCTTCCTCCGATGATGAGCTCGAGTCACTCTCTACGTCACCATATTTTTCGCGCACTGTAGAGAAAGACGATCTTCAGTGGTTCTGATATTGAAGTAGTAACTCACGCTTGGAGAGCTCCTCTGCTCGTTTTTTCTTCTCGTAGCGAGCTGCATACTCCCTGTTGATCGTTAGAGACTCCATGCCCTGCGAAATGGAACACGTGCTGTCGTGCGCCGTCAACAACGCCCACTTTTCCTAATCTCCACACCCCTCAAAAACGAGTGTGAACTGGATTTTCTGTGACTGTGACTCGCCTTTCGCGCTGGACGTTGACAGTAAAGCGATTGCTCACAATTGAGGCTGTACCTACAGTATTAGCGGCTTTACAGGCTCCTTCTGTCTACTAATCAGAAGCTTATTGCGATTATCTGAATATTAATTTTGGTTCCGCCTCTGGTTAATTCCTGTGTTTAAAAGTTTTGAGACGCTGGCTGTTGGCTGGCGCGCCGGCCCCTCCTGCTGGATGTCATAACATGGGCCAAGGGTGAGTCAGTCAAGTAGAGTGTGCGTGTGCCACTGTATGGCTGTTTTGTAATAATAAGATTATTAGCGCTGGAATATGATGGGGAATCCCCTATGACAATCCCATTACGTCATTTATGAGTAGGCTAAAAATAGACTTATGCTGTATGATTAGTCAAGTATATCGTAATCTAGCCTCATACTCTGGCGCTAGAAGGGGGTGGAACGAAAAGCAGAGAAGCGCCTGGTACACACTGCATGCGTGACTAGCGGGGGTTATCATCGTACATGTTTGTAGTACATGTTGAATATTCATCAGTTTTCTTTGCAGTTCGTGAAGCTCCTGTTTGTAATCTACTGTCATGACTGTATTCTAGCATCTTTTCTTGAAGCTATAACATGACAATTTAACAATTAGGTGCTCTTGGTAGGCTCACCACAAAATTATTTGTCGAATCCAGAGCTAGAGCTGACAATCGAGCTGCTTCTTAGTAAGTTGCTTAATAATGGAGGCGTGGTCTGAATAACCACTGCCACGTTTTCATGACAAAATCAGAATATTTTACAGTAAAATAAACGGATATTGAGCGCATGTGCGTGTGCAGTAGATACCAGTACCAGGCACTTATACCTTCTCACTATGCATGTACTAGCGCCTGGGTACGAGTCTAACTGTAATCCAAAATTAATAATAATTGTGTGTAGTTATATTATTTAGCCTTCTATACTATTCTCTTGCAGCCAGTTCAAAGATCTTTTTTCCGGAGGACTCGAAGGCTTAGCTACTGCCCTCGAGGAAGGAAATTTTGAGCCTGCACTTAGAATTATTCCCGATGAACAGCTTGCAGCTCATCGATTCGGTCCTAAAGACTATACCGTAGTTCACTATGCTTGTCAGCACGGTAATCTTGATGTCGTGCAGTCGTGTCTTGCTGAGTCGTCCGAGGAAGACACAAAGAAGCTATTCCAACAGCGTCCAACACCAATCGACGTAGCTAAACAGAACGGTCATAATGACTTGGCTACTTTGCTTAAAGAAATGTTCCCATTTGCCCCAGACTCGTCAGACACAGCTACTACAAATATTACTCCTTCAGTCGCTTCTTCATCTGTTGCTTCTCCTCCTCCTTCAGCTATCCCTAGTATTGCGGGTGAGAGTCCTCTTCATGAGGCTTGCTCTAAGGGTCTACTTAGCGATGTGAAGACACTGCTAACAAATGGTGCTGACCCTAAGCAGATCGACTCAACTGGTCGTGTTCCTCTCCATCTTGCTGCCCAGCAAGGTTATGCTAACATTGTCCGGCATCTTGTCAGGGTTTGTCCTACTTGTGTGAACACACAAGAATCCACAGCTTCCTTGGCGCCGCTTCATCTCGCTGCCAGCAAAGGTAAACTTGAGGTAGTAAGAGTTCTCTGTGCCATAGGCTCAGCTGATTGCAACGTTATCGATTCCAGAGGCCGCACGCCTCTTCACTATGCTAGTGAAAAGAACTATTTACGAATCATCTCTTACCTTGTAAAAGAACAGAAATGTAGTTGCTCTGTAACTGATAAAGCTGGACACAGTCCTCTTGATTTAGCTGTTCAAGCTAGTGCGTCAGATGAGGTGATAAAGTTGCTCGGTGGATTTCCATCAGAGGTAAGCATGGCAAGTGAGGCTGCAGAGAAAGTGGAAGCTGTAAAAGAGAGAGAAAAGGCTAGCGAGGAGAGAGAAAAGGCTGAAACTGATGAAAACGAAGGAGATGGTGAGGAGTTTGGTGGCGGCTTGGATCAGCTACTTAGCTCCTTCATGGAGAGGCTTGGTGGTCAGTTGGGGCTCCCGTCAGAGATGTTGGAGCAGATGGGAATCAGGAGCCGTACGCTGCATGCAGCTTGCTACAAGGGAGATTTTAACAGAGTGAAGAGTCTGATCCAAGACGATAATTACGATGTCAATGGTAAAGACGATGACGGTCACACTCCTTTAGTCGTAGCTGCTCATGCTGGTCATATCGAGATAGTTGAGTATCTGTCATCTTTGAACGACTGTAATGTAAATGTAGCAGACAACAGCGGACGCAATGCTATTCATGCTGCTTGTCAGTCAGGTCACACAAACGTGGTTACTGTCCTTCTTCAGGGCGGTCAGTGCGATTTTATGCATGAAGATAAAGAAGGCACCGTCCCTCTTGACCTTGCTGCCTTCAATGGCTACTTGGATATTCTGAAATTGATAGCAGGACAGAGGAACTGTGATCAGCATCACGCTGACCATAAGGGACGCACTGCTCTTCACTGTGCTTCTCAAGAAGGTCACCTCTCTGTGGTCAAGTGTCTTATCGAAGAGTTTGGTCTTGATCCTATGCAGAAAGAGAGAGAAAATGGAGTCACTGCTCTTCACCTTGCTGCCTCAAAAGGTCACATAGGTATTGTTCGCTTTATTTGCTCTCGGAAAGATTGTGATGTGGAGGTTCTAGATTTCACCAGTCGAACACCTTTCTATCGAGCTTGCCAGTTTGGTCGGGTTGATGTCGCCAAGGCTTTGGTAGATGAATTTAATGCAAATCCTTTAGCTGAAGATAGGAACAGGTCTATTGGTACGTTTGCAGCTTCTGTTCATGGTCACTTGCCTCTCCTGCGCTATTTATCTACTCTCTCAGCTATTGACCTCAACCATGTTGACAACAGTGGTCGTACTTGTGTCCATCTTGTTAGCCAGTCAGGGAGCTTAGAGATTGCAAAATTTCTTGTTGAAGAGTGTGGTTGTAACAGTAATGCAGTGGACACTGCTCACGGTGTCACTCCACTCCACTTAGCAGCCAACAATGGTCACCTTGACATTGTAAAATTATTTTGTTCTCGTGAAGGTTGTGAGCCCGATAAGAAAGACATCCACGGCAGGTCTCCTCTATACTATGCCTGTGACAGGGGTTTTACAGCTGTTGTCAAGTACCTTGTCACTGAGCAACACTGTGATCCTCACCAGCAAGACTTAAAGACCTTATCTCCCGCCACGATGGCCGCTTTACATGGTCACTCAGCAATCTTGCAGTTTTTTAAAGAACTGACTAGCAGCAACAACCTATCATCTGATCAACCAAGCCTGGGTCAGTCACTTCTAAAAGATGCGCTTCCTGAGGACCTTTTGAAAATGGGTCCAGCTTTGATAGCGTCAAGAGGAAACTTGGCACTGCTGAAGCAGTTAGGTAAGAGTGAGCTAGTGAATTCTTCTGGTCCAAGTGGTGGAACCGTGCTGCACAGTGCTGCTTTCAATGGGCACGTAGACATAGCCAAATACCTGGTTGAGGAATGTGGCATTTCAATTGGTCAACCGGATGACGATGGACACACCCCTGTTCACAATGTTGCTCACGAGGGTCACCTTGACCTGTTGAAATATTTCTCATCTCGACCAGAATATACCAAAGACAAGGAAGATTTCAAGGGTCGTACACCTCTACACTATGCCAGCCAGAATGATCACCCTGCGACAGTACGTTACATGGTAAACGAATTGCACTGCAACTATGCAGCTGCTGATTCAACTGGTATACGCCCTATCCATCTTGCAGCTGGCAAAGGCAACATGGCTATTCTCAAGTTTCTTGTCGGTTGTTATGGTAACAACACTTCTGAAATGCATGCTGTAGATCATCATGGTCGAAATGCTCTCCACTGCGCTGCTCAGCAAGAAATGATAGAAATTGTCCAGTATCTAGTCTCAGAGTGTGGGTTCGATGCTAGCCTGAAAGACACTGCTCACGGTGTCACTTGCTTTCACTTGGCAGCTGTCAACGGAAATGTTGATCTTGCGACTTATCTTCATTCTCTTCCTCCAAGTCAAGCTAATGTCAAGGACAGCCATGGTCGAACTCCTCTTCACTACGCTTGTCAGAGTTGCAAACTGAATATGACAAAGTATCTTGTAGAGAAGTGTGACTGTGATGTTGCACCGACTGACAACAAGGGTGTTACACCAGTGTTCTTAGCATCGCTGGTAGGAGCAACAGAAATTGTTGAATATTTGAATGATAAAACGTTAGCATCTGCTTCTAATAACAATGGGCAAGAACTCAGCTCGGCCCAGCGAGAGATGTTCGAGCGGCATGGTAGTGGTAGTCTTATTGCTCACTCGTTGGCTTCGTCTGGTAACCTTGAATACCTCAAAGAAGTCGTGCGACAGAAGAAAGTAGATCCTTGTAAAAAAGGTCCCAACGGTGAGACACCATTGAATCTTGCGTGCTTTGTAGGCCACCTAGATATTGTCATGTTTTTGGCTGACGAGTGTAATGTTAGCATCAGTGATCCAGACGAAGAAGGACGTACTGCTCTACATAACTGCTCTCACAATGGTCATGCCGACATAGCTCAGTTTCTTCTCAGTCGAGGTTGTCCAGTGAACCCACTAGACAAGAATGTGCGAACACCACTTCACTATGCTTGCCAGAATGGGCACTATTCAGTTGTCACTACTCTCATTCGAGCACCTTCGTGTGATATCACAGTGTCTGATCATTCAGGTTCTACTGCATTCCAGTTAGCCTGTTATAATGGTCACTTGAACATTGTTAAGCTCCTCTCCAAAGTAGAAGGTTGTGACCATGAAAGTGTTGACCATAATGGATCCACTGCTCTTCACTGTGCCGCTCAAGAGGGCCGCTTCGAAGTAGCTAAATTTCTTATCGAAGAATGCAAGGTCAACCTCACAGCAAAGGACAAGAGACACCAGGTCCAACCAATACATCATGCAGCTAACAGCAATCACGTGAGGATAGTGCAGTTGTTGTGCAGCTATGGATGCCAACCCGATGCCAGGGATCGTATGAGACGTACTCCTCTGCATTTTGCTGCTCAAAACGGCAATCTTGAAGTGGTAAAATATCTCGTACTGGAACAGAAGTGTGATCCCAATTGCAAGGATGGAAAAGGTTTGTCTCCGGTAGAGCTGGCTCTGGTTGCTAAAAGTTCATCAGTAGTGGACTTTCTTCTTAACCATGCTACTGGATCTGCTAGTGAGTCTGATAACAATGTCTCTGCTTCTGCCTCTTCTTCCGATGAGCAATCACTGCTGACAAAGTTGTTGAGTTCAGCATTTGGCGAAGGAGCTAATGAATCAAGCAGCATGTTGTCCAGCTTTCTGTTCCTTCAACATGCTTCAAATGGAGACTTGGATGAGCTGAAGAAAGCCCTCGATGGCAAGCCAGAGCAGCTGGAACTGAAGGGTCCAAATGGTGAGACATGTCTTCATATTGCTGCCATGAACGGCCATATTGAGATGGTAAAGTATCTTGTTGCTGAAAAAAAGTGTGATGTCAATGCTCAAGATCGTAATGGCCGCACTGCTGCCCAGTGTGCTGCCCATGAAGGCTACACTGAAATGCTTAGGTTTCTCTCCTCTCGAAATGACTGCCGTGTGAATATTGTTGATGAAAACAAACGGACACCTCTCCATTATGGTTGTCAGAATGGTCACAGAGAAGCTGTGAAGTTTCTTGTAGAAGAAACTGATTGTGACATTTATGCCGAAGACAAAGAGCGTACTCAGCCTTTCCAGTTGGCAGCCTTCAATGGTCACCTCAGTATTATGAAAGTCCTTGCTGATAATGGTTTCGACCAGTTTGATCAGCCAGACAGCAATGGTCGCACTGCTCTTCATTGTGCTTGCCAAGAGGGCTATCATGATGTTGTGAAATATTTGATCGATGATTGTCGTTGCGATTATGTGCTGCCAGAACGAGCACATGCAGGAACTCCACTTCATTTTGCGGCTAGTAAAGGACATGTTAAGATTGTTCGATATCTTTGCTCTCTCCCGAACTGTGACCCCAACGTGCAGGACGATACTAAGCAGACACCATTGCATCGAGCAACACAAGATGGTCACATCCTTGTGGTGCAGTGTCTAATAGAAGAGTTCCACTGTGACTGCAATGCACAAGATAAGAACAAAGTTGTTCCCCTCCATTTGGCATGCTACTTTAAACATCTGAATGTGGCAGAGGTTATTCTGTCAAATCCAAACACCAATCCACACCTGACTGATGCTCATGGTCGCACTTCACTACACATCAGCTGTCAGAGAGGTTTTCTGCCAACTGTCAAGCTCCTAGTGAACAAGCATGAAGGTGACTGCATGAAGAAAGACACAATGCATGGAGTTACTAGCCTCCATCTTGCTTCAGCTGGCGGTTTCCTCAGTGTAGTCAAGTTTATTTGCTCACAACAGAGCACAGATGTTGATGTTTTAGACAATCATAAACGAACTCCGCTAGACTATGCTGTACAAGATGGTCACAAAGATATTGTTCAATATTTGGTTGTAGAGTGTAAGTGTGACACAAAACACCAAGATGCCAATGGTGTTAGTCCCCACGAGCTTGCAACTGCTCTAGGAAACTCTACGATAATCAAGCTCCTTGAGGGTCAAGCTGACAATGAACGCCCTGAAAGTGTTTCTCCACTGAATAATCTTGATATCGAGACAACTCCTCCTCCAGAAGATGTGAATGCCAGCACAACCAAGCAAGATAGTGCTATTAACAGACAAGAGAAAAAGCAACAGAGAGATCACAGTGACTTACTGGATTCCATACTTGGTCGCAGAAGAGGAATAATACCACGGATGCTGGCTATCAAAGGAGATCTGGACAAACTCAAAGCTGTTCTAACCTCCTCCGGTTCCAGTGCAGTAAGGGAGATCGGGTTGGAGGGAGAGCTTCTAATACACAATGCAGCTTTTGCAGGTCACTTTGAAATTGTGAAGTACTTGGTTGAAGAGTGGGACAGCCCTTTGAATGAGCAGGACAACGATGGCCACACTGCCTTTCACAATGCTGCCCATGAAGGGTTTGTGGAGATTGTCCAATACTTGGCTTCTCGACCAGGCTGCAATACAACAGTTAAAGACAAAAATGGACGCATCCCTCTTCACTACGCTAGTCAGAATGGTCATTACGATGTTGTGAAGCTACTTTTGGAGAAATATGGCGGTAACAGTTTGGCTGAAGACAAGACAGGTGTGACCCCTATTCAGCTTGCAGCTGGCAGAGGCAATCTTATGATTTTAAAAATGATGATTGAACAATTTAAAGCTTCTCCTAGACACGCAGATCATGATGGGCGGACTCCTGTACACTCCGCTTCTCAAGAGAAAGAAGTGGAAGTGGTCAAGTATCTTGTGCTTGAGTGTGGCTGTGACTCCACACAGAGAGACTTTAAACACTCAGTCACACCGCTTCATCTTGCTGCCAGCAGCGGCTCTCTGGAATTGGTCAAGTTTCTGTGCTCTCAACCTGCCTGCCAGCCGGACTGTGGTGACAAGTACCAGCGTACTCCACTTCACTATTCGTGTCAAAACAGCCATGTAGAGGTAGCAAAGTATCTCATCACGGAGCGCAAATGTGATCCCTTCAGCAAAGATCATCACGACATTACTCCAGCTGAGTTGGCTGCAGCTGTGGGTGCTGTTAAGATAGTAAATTTTCTCCACAATCAAAATTTTTCTCTCTCTCCTTCTAATAATTCTGGCAATGCTGACCAATCTAGCTATCTAATGCTTCATGCTTTGTCAGCCAGTGGTGATGTGTTGAAGCTAAAAGAAGCTATCGGTGATCGTACAGTCGACCAATTACCACTAGGTCCCAAGAAAGAAACCTTACTACATCATGCATGCTTTACAGGATCTTTGGAAGTGGTGAAGTTCCTTGTGCAATTAGGAATTGATCTAAAGCATCAAGATGAAGACGGTGATACGCCGCTTCACGTTGCTGCTTTGAAGGGTCACGTTGAAGTGGTTGACTTCTTGCTGAAGCAGAACATGTGCGATGTCGCTATATTTGACAAGGTTGGTCACCTCGCTCTGCACTGTGCTTGTCAGAGTGGTAGTATGAGTATAGTCACTAGTCTAGTGAATCTGGACCAAAGTACTGCCAACACTCAGAATAAAGAAGGCACTACTCCTTTACAAATGGCTGCTTTTAGTGGTCATCTTGAAATTGTCAAATATCTAGCATCTCTTGGTGACGATGTCGTCAAACCTGGAACTCCAGATAGAAATGGGAGGACGGCTTTACACTGTGCTTGTCAAGAAGGACACACTGAGATTGGGCGTTACTTGATTGAAGAGTGCCGTCTTGAATGCATGGCTGAAGACAGCAAGATGCAAGTAACTCCTCTCCACTTGGCTGCCAGAAATGGACACCTAGACTTGGTCAAGCTCATCTGTTCTCAGCCCTCTGTTAATCCTGATATAGGTGACAAGCGTGATCGCACAGCCCTTCACTATGCCTGCTTGAGGGACCACATAGATGTGGTAAAGTATCTCGTTGAAGAGCGTGACTGTAACCTCAACTTACAGGACAACAATGATATCTCTCCTCTAGAGCTTGCGATGATGTCTGGTGCAAGAGTCATGACTTATTTACAGCAATCTAATCGGCTTCCTTCTTCTTCCTCCCAAGATGACAGTCTGTTAAGTTCTTCAGCTCCGTCTTTGATGGTTCACAAAATGATAATCGACAAAGATCTCGCTTCACTGAAGTCACTCATTGGTACCTTTCCTCAGAGAGCTCACGGTGCTGAGGGAATTCAAGGAGCTACTCCATTACACATTGCCTGTGCGTGTGACAGCCTAGAGATTGTCAAGTACCTTGTCACTGAATGCAAAGTCGACTGCAACGCTGCTGACAAAGATGATCGCACACCTCTTCATTTAGCAGCCCACGATGGTTACAGTGGTCTTGTCAGATTCTTAGCATCTCAACGATGCAATCTTTATCCTAAAGACAAGTTTGGTCGTATACCTCTGCACTATGCTAGCCAGAATGGTCACCTCGCTACGGTTGAGGTGCTTGTCAGAGATTTCCAGTGTGACTGTAGCGTCTTGGATCAAAATGGAATATCGCCAGCTAACCTAGCAGCCGAGTGTGGTCACCTTGATGTGATGAGATTTCTTGTCACTATCGGAAAAGCTGATCCCAAGCTCAAAGATAATAACGACCGTACTCCACTCCACTATGCTAGTCAGGGCAACTATATGGATGTTGTAAAGTACCTCGTGAATGAGTGTGACTGCAAGTCACTATCCAGCAGCTCAGAATCTAATACAGTCACTCCTCTTCATCTAGCTGCTGAGAATGGGCACACTGAACTAGTCAAATTTTTCTGTTCTCTACCAGAGACTGTTCCCGACTTGCAGGACAAAAATGGTCGTACTTGCCTGCACTATGCCTGCCAGGAAAATCACCTAGAGATTGTCAAGTATCTGATGCTGGAACACAAGTGCAACCCAGCACAAGGAGACAACAAGAAAATCACTCCACTTGCACTGGCAATGGCTAAAGGATGGACAGAGATCGTTCAATTCATCGAATCTCATGCTGATGTTGATCTCTTTGCAAAAGACGACTCAGGAAAGCCTCAAGATTGGTTCCAAAACACAGCTAACCTATCTGTTAACCTTGCTATTCGTAGTATGGCTGTGAAGGGGGATTTAGAAGGCCTGAAGAAGTTGCTTGCCGACAAAGATAAGAAGATAGTGCTGGAAAATGGCCCTCAAGGAGAGAAGGTTCTTCATGATGCATGCTATGCTGGTAAGCTTGCTGTAGCGGAGTATTTGGTGAACGAATGTCCGTGTGAGTTGAATAGTCAGGACGAAGAGGGTCACACTGCATTGCACAATGCCGCACATCAGGGACATGCTGATGTCGTGAAGTTCTTGCTGTCTTTTAATGAGTGTGAAATTGCAGTGCTTGATGAGAATGGGCGTGTTCCCGTCCACTTTGCTGCTCAGAATGGACACCAAGATGTTGTTTCTCTGCTCATGAATGCAGGAAGCTCAGTTGTTCTTGGAGACGAGAAGGGCATTACACCAGTTCATCTTGCTGCCTTCTCTGGTCATGTCTCTATTCTGAAACTTATGATGTCAAGAGAGAACGTTACTCCTCAATTGGAGGACAGTAATGGCCGTACACCACTACACTGTGCTAGTCAAGAGGGTCATATTGAAGCGATCAGGTATCTACTGGAGAAAGGCGCTGACCACCTAGCAAAGGACAATGCTCACTCTGTCATGTGCATTCACCTAGCAGCCAATAACGGCCACATAGACATCATTGAGCTTCTTTGTTCACAGCCAGGCTCTCAGCCTAGTTCACCTGATAAGCATGGTCGTACTCCTCTTCACTATGCAAGCTTGTCCGGACACTTGGCTGCTGTAAAGTACCTTGTGGAAACTAAGAAATGTGATGTGTCTGTCACTGATAATACGGGACTTACTCCTTTAGAGCTGGCTATGGTCAAGCAGAACACGTCTGTAGCAGACTATCTGAAGCAAGTGATGGATTCCAAAGGAGAAGAACCTGAAAATTTGAATCTGTTTAAGAAAGGAGACGCCTGGGTACAGTCTGCTCTGAAACAGAACCCTGCTGATCTCTCCATCCGTGCACTAGCAATCGAAGGAGATCTTACACAGCTGAAGAAAGTCTTGAAAGCCATGAGTCCAGAGCGACAGAAACAAGTATTAAACGGCAAGGGGATTCAAGGAGAGAGCATTGTACATAACACAGTCCTCGAGGGTCACCTCCACATTGTTCAGTATCTTGTGGAAGAGTACCAGGTTGACACAAACACCAGTGACGATGATGGACATACTCCGGTACACAATGCTGCTCACAATGGTCATCTTCTTGTTATCCAATATCTTGTCGATAAGTGTAGCTGTCAGGTCAACCCACCAGATCACTCTAGACGCACTCCTCTACACTATGCTAGCCAGAACGGTCACATAAATGTGGTTCGGTATTACCTAGTAGAACAGAACTGCAGTGTAATGGTAGAGGATCAGAAGGGAGTCACTCCACTTGAGCTAGCCGTCTCCAATGGTCACTTAGACATTGTCACGCTGATGGCTACCCAGAAAGATTGTAACTTCAAGCACTCCAGTGTCAACAAGCGGATTCCCCTGCACTATGCCTGTCAGAATAACCACCTGACAGTGGTTGAATTTATAGTTTGTGAACATGATGGTGACGTGAACACCAGAGATGAGACTGGTGTCACACCATTCTTGCTTGCTGTCGAATGCGGCAATTTTGATATAGTAAAGCGTCTTCTTGATCTTGAGGTGTGTCAGCTTGATCAAAAGGAGGCCCAGGGTCGCACCCCACTCCACTATGCTGCTCAAAACGGGCACTTTGAAATAGCGAAGATGCTTGTGACTCGATGCAAGATGGATTTTAAGTTGAGAGACACGGCGTATGGTGTGAATTGTCTTCATTTGGCTGCTTCCAATGGTCACCTGGACATAGTCAAGTTTTTCAGCACTTGTGAGAACTGTGACATGAATGTGCAAGCAAAGAATGGTCGCACACCGCTACATCACAGCTGCCAGAATGGGCACCTTGAGATCGTCAAGTATCTAGTTGGAGAGCATTCTTGCGATCCATCAACAGTGGACAGCGAACACACCACACCCATTCAGGTTGCTGCTTACTGTGGTCACTTGGATGTTGTCAAGTACCTTTCATTGCTACCAAATGTGTCCACCAATGACTGCGATGATGAAGGCCGTACAGCACTCCACTGTGCTAGCCAAGAAGGGCACATTAACGTGGTGAAACATCTAGTCAATGAGTGCGGAAGTGATTGCATGCTTGGAGACAAGAAATTTTTAGCTACACCAGTTCATCTGGCTGCTGCAGCCGGTCACGTGGACATCATCCAGTTCTTTGTCACTCTGCCCGACTGCAATATCGAAGTGACAGACAAGCAAGGTCGCTCTCCACTGCACTTTGCCTGCCAGGGAGGGCACGAGGAAGTAGTGAGAGTCATGGTCAAGGAGCATCATTGTAACCCGCACATGAAGGACAAACGAGGCATATCACCTTTTTTCATCGCTACCATGAACGGACACTCTAAAGTTGTAAAACTGATATCACCTTCTTCAGAACAAGAAGAAAACAACGAGGATGATGATGAGGTAAGACAACGTGTGTAGCAATCAGCTTATCACACATCTCTCTCCAGACCTCAGCTATGAATGGCCTGGAAGGGTTGCTGAGGATGGCTCGACAAGTTGGTGAAGGCAACAGGTAAGTAAACAACAGCTTTAGATAAAAATTCATCTTTTTTTTCTCAGTAATGATGCTTGTAGACAGCAGTAAAGTAAGAAATTGCACAAGAGAGAAAAGACACTCTATAATAGTTACAATACTCGCTTATATGCTGCCATTTTTTCGAAAAAAAACACAAACTACTTATTCTAACTGATTGATTGATACTTATTCTAACTGATTGATAGATACTTATTCTAACTGATTGATTGATACTCTTGTGTGTGTACTGTTTAGATAACCAATTAATATTAAAGTCATTTTATGCATAAGAATATAATAATTATAATTTTGATAGCAGTGTTGAATTTGTTGTCTTTTAATACTGCATGTGCATACAGAAGATGATGGATGGGTGGTGATGGGATGATATCAAGTGGTGAATAATGGGTCATCGGAATCACTGTCGTCATCGATAATATGAGCTCGCTGCGGAGTGAGAGAGGTCAAGGTCAAAATACGATAAATACCTACAGAGACTGCCCTAGCCTAGCCTCCAGTCCACACCCTTCAGCCCGGCCCTTGGGCTGTCTGTGCATTACCTAAGCTGGTAACATAATTATTATCATTGTCAGACGGCAATGATATGTAGGGATAATCTCAAACTAATCCCTACACTTTTCAGTTTTAAAATGCAACTTGGGTTGTCTGACTAGAGAGAGATAGGAGGCAGCATGTACCATAAGTCTTTAAATAAAGGCCGAGGGCGTCTATTCAAGGAGAGCTTCTACTTGAGTATCTACGCTATACATGAGGATACTGATCTCCTTGCTTTATGGGGCTTGTCGCTGCTGTCTGAGCCTTTTCGTCTCTTCTTCTTACGAGAGCTACTGCTAATATTGCTGCTAGTAGAGGAAGCTCTTGATCTACTCCGTCTCTGTCTGCTTCGAGGAGTAATGGCCGCCTCTTCTACCACAGCAGGTTGCTGCAACTGGGGCATTTGAGGTACAGGTGTACGGCGGGTGTCCGCTGGGGGTATGTGGACAGGAGGGGCATTCTCTTGGTCCGAATCGTCTTCATCGCCTTCGAAAGGGTCCAACATGTTCATCAACTTCTTGAACTAAAAAGACAGCAACTCACACACGCTCACTCATACACTCGCTCACCTCAAGGTACTGTTTGATACAGTCTTCCTTGGTCATGTTCACTCGATAAGCCAGCATCTCTTTCTTTACTTCTTTCAACACTGTGACAGGCTCAAACTTGTACGATTGCTTCTTGACAATAGCCTTGTCAAATGCCTTCACAGTTTCATTCGGTGAGTACTTCTGACATTTCCTAAGCAACAGATATGGTACATGTATATAACACAAGTTGAGCTTACTGGTCAGTGAGGGCATAAGACTTCTTGAGATGCTGTTTTAGCTCAAGAAGCAAGACGCAGCCCTGACACGATCGACAGCAGAAGTTGAGTTGCTGCAAGTCACAGCTCTTTTGTGAGAGACGCTCTACAGTGTCCTCATCTTCGTCTTCCTCGTTGGGAGCTGTTGCACCTCTACCTAAAGCCTAAAAGAGAGAGAGAGATGAGAGAAGGGTGGGTGGTAGTTATTTTTACATCTCTGAAAGCCTGGAGCAGGTTTGACCCAGTGACAGAGATCGTCATGTCGATATGGTGTAGAATAAAAAGAGGCTCTTCGAGAACAGTGTAGGGAAAGTAGGCGAGATTGTCAGCCAGGAACAGCAGCATACCAAGAGAATTTTTCTGTCAATGAAAACGGTAAACACTTAAAATCTGGTTTATTGTTGACTGACCTCGTAGTCTTCAAAGTGTCTTAGGAAGACCTTCAAAAAAGCTCTCCTTTGTGGCTTGCTGGACCGGACTAGTGTATAGAGCCGAGCTAGTAGACTCACGTGACCGCTGATATTAGCATCACCACAGCCACGAGCTGAGTCCTGCAGAAAGCAAGGAAAGGAATTAGAGAAAACAGACACTGGAGCTGCTCACAGGTGCTAGGAGTGTTTGTAGCTGGTGAGCTTTCTTCAATCCAACCATGATCTGAGTCTGTGAGAAGATGTGCTTTATGGTGCAGTAGTGCAGGATGTGCTCACTTGTAGAAAACTGCTAAATCGGCTGTGGTGTTCTGTAAGAAGGTCATCGGCCTTTACCTTAATGGGCTGCTCAGGGTCCGTGCTGATCGCAATAAGATACGCAACACACTGCAAGAGAAAGAGCAGTAGATAGTGGTTGATGGAGGCCTAGCTTCCTAACCAGTCCAGGATGAACAAGGCCTTGTCTTAGTATCAGCGAGATGACCTCCAGTGATGCACTGCGGACCTGTGGCTGCACGTTAAAATACGCCTCGGCTACATGGGTCAGGAATATCTGAGCGATGTTGCTGGTCACACTAGAGAGAAGAGAACACAGTAATCAGAGGTTCTCACACAGTTTGGGACACACCAACCTTGAGTGGCGGTCACCCAGTTCCACCAAACTCTCCCTGACCTCTGCAAACTGTTGAACTCCTAGTCCTGCAGAAAACACAATGTTGTGGTGTGTGTGTGTGTGTGTGTGTGTGTGTGTGTGTGTGAGCGTACGTTCGGTGTTAGCTTGTTGCATAGTGTTTTCCACCTCCTGAAGGTGGGTACACAGATTCCTAATGACCTGATACTTGATCATGACAGGAGCTGAGCTACTGAGGCAGCTCAGATAGAGCTCTTTAGCTTCCGGCTCCAACATCATCTCGGGATACCTGATACACAGCAGCCCTGGGGACCAGATGGCAGTGAACTGACAACGCTCTAGACTCAAACTAACCAAGGCCGAAAATAGATTTTATTTTGATGTCAGCGTCTTTGCTATTAGTGAAGTATAAGAGCAGCGAATAGACTTGCTTGCTGACATTCTGTCCCTGTAACAAGCCCACATATTGAGCTAATGTATAGACACGTTGGGTAGTACCTGTGTTTGCTGGGTGATGGAGTCCATATCAAAGTGTTTGCAAAACAGCCCTGCAGTGAAGACAGAGCGTATGACAGTTCGCTTGAGTTGGTCCAACTGAGGGTCCTTGGGATCTTGATTCGACAATATCTGCACCTTCTTTAGTAATCCTGGATAAGAAGAGAGAGATAGTCACGAAGAGAGTATGTTATTGTGGTAAGTTACCAAAGAATTTTTGAAAAGATTCTTTGACGAGAGAGTAGTTGTGAGTGACTTGGTTTACCATGACACTTAAACAACTGATGCAGCTCTGCACAACCTAGATAAGAAAGAGAGAGAGAGAGTATGTTAGTTGAGTGAGTGGGTGGGTACAGTTGCTTACAGTCTGGCCGTGTTTTAAAGTGAGACGAACAAGGTCTTCTTCGACTGAGGTGATGAATTCATGGCTGGGATGGTCCATGAGGGGAATAGTAGCTTCGAGAATACGAGCAACAAAGTGAAGTATCTGTATCTCTTCAACATTCTGACCAAGAAAAAGAAAGTTAACATGAGTGAGTGTGTGTGTGTGTGTGTGTGTGTGTGTGTGTGTGTGTGTGTGTGTGTGTGAGTGTGAGTGAGTGAGTGAGTGAGTGAGTGAGTGAGTGAGGGAGTGTGTGAGTGAGTGTGTGAGTGAGTGTGTGAATGAGTGAGTGAGTGTGTGAATGAGTGAGTGAATGAGTGTGTGAGTGAGTGTGTGAGTGTGTGATTGAGTGAGTGAGTGAGTGAGTGAGAGGGTTAGTCTTCTACTCACGCTGCATTGAGAGGAAAGGTAGGGATGCAGAGTGGTAGCGTGCGGCAGAAGAAAGGAA
Source organism: Haliclona indistincta (assembly GCA_964017065.1). Lineage (NCBI taxonomy): Eukaryota > Metazoa > Porifera > Demospongiae > Haplosclerida > Chalinidae > Haliclona > Haliclona indistincta. The sequence continues at coordinate 7,947,077 of OZ024790.1, forward strand.
GGCTTGATCCTGCAGAACAAGTCAAGAGTTGCAAAGCAGGACACCAACTGCTTTGAAGAGAATGAAGACGAAGTGTGATCTGCAGAAACAAAAACAGTAAAAGAAAAGTTAGAGTGACTGTGAAAGCATTAGTGCCTGAAGATTCATCGAGGTTAATAATTCTTTCTTTGATGCTGTCCACCATGATCTGACACACGCTGAGCACTGTTGTCTTCTCCTCTCCCTTCAATAGCTAAGAGGAGAGAGACCGTCAAAAGAGAGATTGCTGGTGAACTTGCCTGCTTCAGTAGCTCCTCAAACCAGGCATTTTCAGTGCTCATGGCGATCATGTCAGTAATGGTTGTCACTCTTTTCATGATGGCGTCTTGCCGAGACTCCATAGGAGGCAGAGTGAACCACAACTGGGCGAACACGCTGGTCACAAGTTGCTGCAGAGAGAGAGAGAGAGAGAGAGAGAGAAGCAAAGGGAGAGAGAGAGAGAGAGAGAGAGAGAGAGAGAGAGAGAGGGAGAGAGAGAGAGAAAGAAGCAAAGGGAGAGAGAGAGAGGCAGAGGGAGAGAGAAAATAGCAATACCCAGATAGCCTCGATTTATTTTTTGCACCTTGATGCCTTCTTCGTCATTGATTCTGTGAATCATCTTGAGGTAGATTTCATTCACCTTGGGAAAGTCCGGCTGAGTGGTGCACACGTCTCTAAGGATCTTAATCACTCTCTTGCGCACACTAATACCAGTGTCCTATGGAACACATACACAAATCCAACACACACCATTACACACACACAACATACAAGAATGCGTTCCAGCAGCATTTCGTAATATTGAGCAGTTAACTCTGGGCGGACTCTGACGAAGCTGCCAACCAATTCAACAGCAGCTTCTCTCACTAGAGTGGAATGGTCCATGAATCTGCTGTAGACAGCTCGATGCACCTCAGTCTAAGAGCAAGTGTGTTTATTGAGTATGTAATAATTACACATGGTCACATACTCTTGATAGAATGCTGGGATCAGCTGCTACAATAGTGGATAGAGCTTTCATCGCTCTTGTTCTGACATGCACCGCTGGCTCACTGAGTACTCTGAGCAACTAAGAAGATAGATGGATGAATGGAGGGGGAGGGAGGGAGGGAGGGAGCAGAAAAAGAGAATGAGGGAGTGTTTGAAGTTTGACAATGTCAGGAACACTTACTTGTTGTAGATAATGATCAAAGCTCTTGCTGAGGGCTCTGCTGGAGGACAGGTAGCGTGTCACTAATGTTGCTTTAGTCTCATCCAGCACAGACGCCAGTTGGCTAGAGAAAAGAGCTAAAAACTGAACACTAAACAAACTAGTTTAACCCTTACATGACATCTGACTGAGCCATGGGTTTGAGCAGTGAGATGAGGAAGTCTTTGTTCTCCTCTGCTTGGTGCATTGTTTGGGCTGGTACATCAGATTCATAGTCACCCATCAGCAGAGGGTTAGAGGAGGTGGAGTGACCCTGTAGTGTCTTTTCTAGTTCAAGATGATTGTCTCTGAGCCATTGACCAATGTAGTAGTCTCTAGCATACTGGAAGAGAGGTAAGAGTGAGTGAGTGAATGAGTGTGTGGGCGAGTGAGTGTGTGAGTGGGTGGGTGAGTGTGTGAATGAGTGAGTGAGTGAGCGAGCGAGCGAGTGTGTGAATGAATAAGTTTGTGAGTGGGTGGGTGAGTGAGTGAGGGAAGGAAAGAAGAGAGAGAGAGAGGAAGGGTACTTACAGCGGATGATGGATCATTTTCACTCTGTCTGGTCAAATACGCTATCAGTACCTTCTGAAGATGACGGCAATTATCAGAGAAAGCATCCTATCAGAGAGTATCAGTGGTTAGAACAACACCAATACTAACCAACAGGTTTACCAACCATTCTAGTAGTAGCCGTTGGTGATGGCAGCGGCGATCGGCTGTTCAGCTTGCACTGCAATACCTAGAGCAAAGAAGTGACATAAGAATCATTGAATGCAATATTTACCTCTGCTAGGATGTCAATGAGTTGGTTGTGCTCATCCTGTGTGGAAGAGATGGCGTCTTTCCTCAGACGGGCAGCAACCACTCCAAGGTGTTCCAGGGCAGTCAATTTGAGGTGCTGTTCAGTATTCTTGCTACCAAAGGTACGAACCTAAAGCAACAGGACTTACTCATACACAAGAGAGGCAAGCTGGTTACTCACTAGTAACATGCCCAGCAGTGTCAGTAGAGTTTCTGATGCTGGCCATTCTGGTAGACCCAGTGTAGACAGCAGATCTTGGATGAAGTTGTCGAACAGTGATCTGAAATCATCGTCCTCTTTCCCTCCACAGCATCTGAGGTGTCATGCATCATGAGATAGAGCTCTTAGATTTAAGCACAGCACTCACTTCTTCATGAAAGTGGAAAGGAAGTTCTGTCCAGTCCTGACAGCAAGATCATAGCTCTGTATCATGACAAAATCAGGCTCTTGCTCCTGGTTTTTCTCTTCAGTAGCATTGCCAAGAGAAGAAATGCTTTTAGGAACCACAAGCATGCACTGGACTAGTTGCAGTATGAGAGCGGTCAGCATTTGAATGCATTTACCGTTTGATAACCTGAAAACGGTAGAGAAAAAAATTAAAAAAAAAGACTCCGTGACGGGGAATCGAACCCCGGTCTCCCGCGTGACAGGCGGGGATACTTACCACTATACTATCACGGACTGCTACGTTTAGTCTTCCTAAAAATCGCCTCTTATGGCGCTACTAAGCTAACCTGAAGCTACGCAGATTTCTCTTTGTGGTGGGCAGCCTCGCTAAAGATGCAAATATGTCCTCTAGAATGAGATCACGGTGCTTCTCGTAACGCGAAAATATCTAGAAAGACAGAGAAAAATACTCATACACACAAGAATGAAATACTTACTGCTCGAACAACTTTGAGTGCACTCAATTGCAGAGAACTAACATTCTCCACAAAGAACGGGAGGGTGCCGAGAGTAGAGAGCTAAGAAGAGAAATAATGAAGGCACAGCTATCTCATATTCTCGAGCTACCTTGAGTACAGTGGTATCTGTGAGTGGGTTGTTCTCTAGCAGTAGTGCCAGGTTGTTCAACACTTCGATCAGACGATTATAGACCGGCAGAGAAGACTTGTATGAAGCCGAGTGCCCGGCATAGCGACGCTTCTGACGAGGAAGAACTCCACTTTCTAGAACAGGAGAACAAAGACCACATCTCATTGTTTTCTTTCTCCCTCCTCCTCCTCTCTCTTCAACACACCTTTAGACTCCCCTCTGTAGACAGGGTCGAATGCTGGATAGATATTGTGATCCAAATGATAGCCAGCGTGATTGATAGCTTGGTCAATGCTCTCCTCTAGCTGGACAGCAGTAGGCATCTGAGGAGCTGTGGTGATGTGTAAAATTATCAGAGAGGCATCAAGAGAGCGAAGAATTCTCTCCCGGGCTTCCCCACCGCCAGGTTCCTCCTGGAGTAAGCAGTGATGACACAAGAAGAGGGAGAATTGGTTACTCACATTCATTAGTAGTTCAGCAGAGTCTAGGACGTGCCGATCCATTAGAGAGATAAGCTGAGTGAGGCTGTCTACCGGAATCTACAGACAGGATAGGAGGGAAGAGAGTAGGACAGGCAGATATTGCGCTACGCACGTGATGAAGTATAGCTAGCTGTTTCATACGACAAGTCTCGTCAGTAAGATGGACAAGAGTGCCTCTGGGTAGCAAGGTAGCTGGGAGAAGAATATACATTACTATAAGATGGAGTGTAACTATAGAATAGTACCTGGGCCTGTTTGATCAAGGAGTTCTCCAACTACCTTGCGAAACCGATGGACGTGATGAGCGTATGGGCTCTCTGGAGAGGAGAGTGACACAATCCAGTGGCAGCTAGTGAGCTAACCTTTGTTCAAGTGATGCTTGTGCTTTTTGTGCTTCTTCTTAACAGCTGAAAAGTTAAAGATAGTTGAACTGAGCAATACTAAGAGGTATTGGATGCTCACTATTGTGATCAGAGGGTTGGGGAGCAGGTAGTGGAAATCGATCATGGTCGGGTATAGCAGTGCTGTGGTGCCTGAAGTGGTCTTGGGGAAGGTGACTTTGGAGAGGAGGAGCTTGGTGTGGGTGAGCGTAGGGAGGAAGTGCCTGGTGAGCGTAGGGAGGGTGAGGATAAGAGGGGAGGAAGTGACCGTGGGGAGTGAGAGGGTGTACATGGGAGGCATATTGACTGGGAGGATGTTCAGGTACAGGAGCAATGTGCTTGACTTTGTGTAGCTTCAGTTTCGGTGAGCTGTGTAGTTTTAGTCTCGGTATGCTGACGATTAGTTTGGTACGGTCCAGCTCATCCGCACCAGATGAAGACGAAGACGACACTATCCTTCGTTGTCTCTTAGATACCGAGGATTCAAATTTTCCTCGATCGATACTAACAATTAGCGAACGTTTTCTCTTTCTCGGCTTCCCAGCAGAGCTACTGGATGAGCGCTTACGCTTACGAACAGAAGGAGTTGCTTCGTCATGAGAAGACTTGGTTCGGGAAGGTCTACGATGGTGAAGAGTATCTGCAAGGGAAAAGAAAGTGAGAGAAATGTTATGATGGCTGTGCTTCTTACCTTGCTGGCTACCAGTAGAGTGTGGAGATACAATATGGTCCCTAGGTACCTGATCGTCTGATATAATACCTGAGCAACAAGTATACACATCACACACACACACTCTCTCCCTCCCTCCCTCCCCCCCTCTCTCTCTCTCTCTCCCAGTCTCCCTCCCTCTCTCTCTCTCTCTCTCACTCACTCACACACATTGTGTATGATCTTATCATCTTACTTGTATCTATTTTCTTCAAGAGTAGTTTAGGCGAACGGTTTTTGAAAGCAACCCGAACTATTGGAGGAATGGATGGGCTAGAACAATCCATTCGTACAGTAGCAGTGGAAGACTTCAGATTACTGCAGAGAAAAAAAAGACGAAAAATGCTTTTAAACACGTCACATCAGAAACTCTTACACTATAATAGGAGGTCGTACAAAACTTACAGGAAATTGGTATTCGAGGAACTTAAAGCATTGTTAACCTGAGTGCATAAGAGAGGGTTAGTATCACTCAGTAATCTCATGTTCTCTGCGGCCATGCTTCGTCGTCCTAGGACTAACTGTTCCAGCGAGGAAGGAAGGTGAGCAGGTAAGGGTAGGTCAGGGAGAACTGTGAGAGGTGCTCAAATAGTAACTGAGTGGTGGTAATGAGGCTTACTGTCGGCCATTAGCCCTACCCCCGCCAGGGAGGGTATCAGGCTTTTGTGCTGGGTTGAAGAGGACTGCATTTCTAATTAATGCACACTGCAGCTTTGCTGAATACCAGAAGACGGGAAGAGAGCGAAACACATAGATACGAGTAGAGCGAGATGAGGATGATTTTACTAACCGGCTTGGTTGTTCAAATTTTCAGTTACTCTCTGGCTACAGCAGAAAAACGACTTGAGGAGGCATAACCTTGCGTCTGTCGGTCCTAGCTGCTTTATTTTCTGCTTTTCTGGTCGCACCACCTGAGGCAATGCGCTGTTTATCACTTAGCGCGCCAGTTGCTAAGCAGATGGCTGCTGCAGCTGTGAACGACTAGCCAGCTAGCTCAAAGACCGCCAGCTTCCCGCCACTTAATCAAAACCACGCCCATTATTTAGAATCACGCCCACCCCCACGTGTCGATGACTCGATGGCGAGCCGAATGGAGGAAAAGAGTCCTTTAGAACAGGTTCGCGAGCTGTTAGAGACGAACGCGCTACCGCAGACAACAGAGGTAGCGTTCAGCTGTACTTCTGGAGGGCGAGGAGTGCACGTGTTAGCCTGGGACCTGAGAAATGGCGCTGTTCGCAAGACGTACAAGAGTGATTGCGATGGAGAAGGCACTCACTTGTGCATGGCTGGTGTAGATTACCTGCTGTGCGCGTTGAAGAGCAAGCCCTTCGTATTAATATGGAGAATTGACAAGGTACTTCTAAATTAAATGTTGCTCTGCATCACAAGTTTTTATGTCTGGTACAGGAATCTCTCCATCTGAAGGTGTCCTGTTCCGGGCTGGTTACAGCAATGGCGTGTCATCCTCAGGGTGTCTACTGCGTAGCTGCTCTCAGTGAAAAGATCAATATTTGGGAAGTGAGTTGTACAAAAAAAGCGCAGACGCACAGTAACTATTCTTGACTAGGTCAGTAGTGGACATCTTCTAGCCCAACTAAGCCGTCACTACCAACCCATTACCACACTTCAGTTCAACACCACCGGTGCTTTCTTTGTCTCTGGTGGAAAGGACTGCCTTGCCATAGCATGGAATCTAGGAAGGTGTGTAAATTTTTTTGTTACTTGGTTGCTCGATTCTTCGTTTTTTAGTGTTCTTTCAGACGCCAGACTCACTCATTGCAAACAGCCTCCGTCAGCTCCGCCTCTTCTCCAGTGGAGAGAAGACGGACAGCGAGGTTCTGGGGCAGCACTCACTAGACATGTGTGGTCCGATCACTCGCTTGCTGTCACCGGAATCCATTTCTCTGGTGAAGAAGGAGGAGTGCGTGGAAGAGTTGCAACGTGCTCGCTTGATCACTCCTGCAAGGTTAGGAGCTCTTTGATTCCATTACCAGCTCTCTCTCTCTCTCTCTCTCTCTCTCTCTCTCTCTCTCTCTCACTCAGTTGTATGATTTTTCCTCTGGAGCGATGCTCTGTACATTCTTGTTTGACGCTCCACTCTCAGCTGTCATCCTAGACAGTTCAACAGAAACACTTACTGTAGCAACTAAAACAGGCACCATCTCTCAAGTCCCTTTATATGTAACAGTGAGCAGAATTTCTCTACAGAATGCAATTGTGAGTGACACATTTTTCACTGCAGGCTCAGAAGCGGTTGAACCAAGTTTCCTGTTTGGAGAGCTATGCACAGAACGAATACATCAATTCAATGCATGATCATAAGTAAGATTTTCACAGACTGTGGTTGACTTCAGTAATGCGTTTTTACTGCAGGAAGTCTGTCTCTGGCCTAGCAATGGCTGCAGTAGGAGGACTTGTCTCAGCTTCTGAGGATGGTACTTGCCGCGTGTGGAGTGCAGGCAGCAAGCAAGCACTGCAAGTTGTCGACCATAGAGGTAGGACAGAAGTGTGTCTGGAGCACACATGCTCAGATTCAGATATTTCATGGTTTGTAGGGGGAGTGACTAGTCTCCTTGTCCGACCTGATGTATGGGAGATGAACACAGGGAAAATGGCGGCTAAGAGAGAGGACCAGAGATTACCTCTGTCAGCTTTCAGGAAACAGCTGTTATACAGCAGTGCAGGCGGTAAAGAACAGGAGAACATGGTGACGGTACTGCCCAGAGAAGGAGTGAATCCAGTAAGTGATTGCACAATAGCAAAGAAATAATTCATTCACTCCCTCTCCCTCTCTCCATTACAGTTGCAAGTATACGGTAGGTTAGGTAGCTAAACTGGTATTTAATGTTGTGCTGGTCTATACTATATACTACACAGCCTTGGAGGCTCTTGACAAGCTTTGTGGAAATGATACTCTCAGACAATCGAGCTTGTTTCCACAGAGAAGTTACCTTCTGACGGCAAGTTACAAAGCAAGTTGTAGTCGAATGCATTAATTTTTTTTTTTTCAGAGTGATGATGGAGATGGTGGGAAAGAGGGAGAAATTGCTCGACTGAAACAAGAAATGATGGAGCTGAAAGATGCTCACAGTAAACTTTTTACTTTAGTTTCTGGAGACCGTCTAAATCCTTAACAATATTCATTACTTGAGTCGTTAATGAGTTGGTGGGTACTAAATAGAGTACAAGCAATGGGGCGAAGGAAGTCGAAAAGAAAGGCTCCTCCAAAGAAGAAGATGACAGGCGCTCTGGATACACTGTTCACGTGTCCGTTTTGTAACCACGAGAAGTCGTGCGAGGTCAAAATGTGAGCAGAAATAAATTCAGATGTGTTTGACAGAAAATACATAATACTTTCTACACGTGTCGTTCCAGGGATAGAACACGCAATACTGGTATGATAGTGTGCCAGGTCTGTTCTGAGGACTTCCAGACCAATATAAATTGTAAGTTGTGTGAACTTTAAATATAAAATACTCATCTCACTCACTCGATAGATCTTTCAGAACCGGTTGACGTTTACAGCGACTGGATCGATGCTTGCGAAGCAGCCAACACAAACAAATAACCCTGCTCACTTATAACTAGCACACACTTCATCATATTATGCACATCTCAATCTCATCTCGACAAAATTTCTAACAATAATCCAGTGCAATAAAATTTTCATAATCATTTTACAGTAAGATCAAGCACATATTAGAGGGATTGATTTGGGTGATATAGTGTGGTTCAGATCATAGAGGACAATAGAAAGAGTACCAGATTGAATTCATTTATTTTTCTTGCCATTTGATAATTCCTGAAATCAAGAAAGATTATGTAAAGTGATGTAAGAATATTTGATAATAACTTACCAGTGGGTTTCTGCCAGCGAAAATACTGAACTTGTCCAGTTCATTCTTAAGATCAATATATCGGTTTCTTCCTTTCTTCGTCCATTCGGTGATGATAGTTTTTGCATGTTCGTGTGAATTTTCTGTTTGAAGATCAGAACAGTCCAATATGCTTGCCAGTGCACAGCTGTGGTTCTCAAAAGCAGCTGCAAACACTTCAACGTCATTTTCGGAGATGGTCCTTTCGGCTTCTTCACAATTCAAGGAAAATAGTTTCGTTAAGAGATGGTCTCCAATGATAAAGTACGGATCAAAGCCTAAAAGTGAGAGTATATCAGGATCTTCCTTGCACTGGAACATTCCAAGGACACTTGCCATGCCAAAAGAGGTAGATTTCTCTGGCGTGTAGTCTTGTAGAGAGGCTGGGTCAATAATGAGTTCTTCGACTTTAACCAGAGGGCATTTTTCTTCCTTTAGTTGAAAAGTGGTGCGAATGAGAGAAGATCTGATATTCGCTAGTTTGGCTAGCTGTGCCTGGTTAGTAACCCGTCCTTTGATGAGAATAATGAACGCGTTCACTCTCGGACTCTCCACCATCACCGAGAAATGGTCACTTGTCTCCCACATTCCTCCCCCTTTCCACAACTTTGGCGAATCACTAGGACTGAAAGAAAGATTGGGAAGTGTTTTTACGGCAAGCACAGCAGGCAGTAGAGTGTAAAAGTGAGGAAGAAGAAGGTTGCCTGGAGTACAGCGCAAGAACCATCCGTAACAACGTTCATCTTGCCAAAGCCTGAAGTTTATTCCAGTAGAGGGCCTTGGATCTACCAGGTGAGGGAAGAAGAGAACGTTTCCAGCACTACTGCTGATTCTGGCACAGAGTCCAAAGTAATCGAGAGCAAGGGCAACCAAGGATGGATCAAGACTACCACATATCTTATCAATAAGATCATTCTGCAGGAATAATGCAGTCTTGTCGTTGCGAGGCACGTCAACTAGACATCCATGGAGAAGAGAAAAAAACACAGCCCATTCACTGACAATCCAGCTTTTCTCAACGGCAGTCTCATCTTTAAGGAAAATCATTTGACCAGCTTCACAGAGGGTAGTCGTAAGAGAAGCTAGTTCGCTAATGTCGGTAGGGAAAGGAGCATGCTTCTCAGTAATGCAAGCCGATAGTTCAGTGATGGATAAAAAGATACAATCTCTGAAGTGTCTTATGAGGAAAGTCAGGAGAGCGGATGGAAAAGAAGGAACATTTGATGACTCCAGAAGAAGATTGTTGAAGTGAGAGATCAATCGTGATAGTTTCATTTCTCCTTTGTTGTCAGAATCAGGACTAGTGAAGTACACAAGCTGAGTGTCAACAAGGTGATTGAATAACTGAAGAGCAGGCAACGAGAAAAGGCGGTCAACTACGCGACGATTAAATTCAACATTTGGATTGGTCGATTCAGCTACAGCTAGCACAATCAGAGGCTTAGGAGTAGAGGGAAGATCTGACAGAAGAGAGGCAAGCAGAGTGAGCCACATAGAGGCAGAGTGGAGTATTTCGCCCATTGAGTTCCTCGTGTCTACTCCCACTAAAAATAATGGATGAGAACATAAGGCCAACGAATCTCTTAGTATACCACCAGTGCTGACCAGGTCCTTTCTGATCATGTACGAGAGTGCTTTACCAGAGATACGTGAATTATATAAAGCAAGTGACACACCACTAACGAACTGATCTCGTACGCTTGATTGGAGAAGAAATGGATCAATGTCACCACACATGAATAGCTTCAAGGGTGAATAGATCACTTCATAGTGTTTGAGAAAACCACAGTTACTCGGATCAACCTGTTCTAGATGACTAGGCTGAGCTCCTTGACGAAGAAATTCAAGAAGAAGAGCATCTGAAAGCTTGTTGTTTTTCTTGGCATGCTGTAGAGGAGTCAGGCCCGTCATGTCCTTGTACATAACCTGTGCTGGATTCCTGGAGAGTAAGTACCTGGCAATTGCAACATGACCAAACCCACAAGCTATATGTAGCGGCAATGCTCCCTCCGTGTTACCAACCATCACATCGCAACCAAGCTCTTCAGTGCAAAACTTGATAATATTCATGTGACCTCTAGCTGCCGCATAGTGAAGCGCACCATGACCGCGGCTGTTCTTCTCATAGATATTGCAAATGTCATTAAGAACAAGGTATTTTAACAGTTCCAAGTGGCCATTCTCAACAGCTCGCAAAACCAACGAGTTCATATCGTCATGCCATGTTGACTTAGTATCACATTCCTTCAGAAGGTATTTGAGGATTTCAAGATGACCTCCTTGAATGGCTGCGTGGACAGCAGTCGCGTCTTGCTTTGTCCTGGCCATGGGATCGCACTTCTTCTTAATAAGGTATTGAACCAAACCCAAATGGCCTTCCAATGCAGCTAGGTGCAAAGGAGTAGCTCCCTGCTTGTCACGCAGATCAGGATCAATGCTGCAATTCTCACAAATAAACTGGAGTACTGTAAAATGACCTTGAAGAGCAGCTATGTGAAGTGGGCTAGTAAGCTTTTCTTTCGTAGGCTTCATACTCACTTGTCGCTCTAGTACAAGATATTTGACTGTCTCCAGCTTTCCTTTAAGACAAGCTCTTAACAATGGCGTCCAGCCAGCCGAATCCTCTGAGATTGCATTTGGATTACACTTTCTCTCCTGGATAAGATATCTCAGAACATCCACCGCATCAGTATCAGCTGCATGATGGATCGGCATGAGACCAGATGAATCTGGTCCATCTGGATTAACTCCTTTTTGAACAAGACTACGCATAATTCCCACCCAGTTGTTGCTTGCACCAAAATGTACAAGACCGAGTCCATTCTTGTTTCTGCCGTCAACCTTACAGCTACGCTCATTGACCAGATATTCCACCAGTGGAAGATGCCTCTCTTCAGCAGCAACAAGTACAGCAGTCTTGCCGTTAACATCGGCTAGCTCAATATCTGCTTTACACTCTTCAACAAGGAATTTGACCACTTCTACTCGACCTTTCAATGACGCATACCAATGACACGTTTTTCTTACTTTGTCAAGCAAGTTGACATCGCATTTCTTCTCCAGACAAAAGAGTTGAAGGATGTTCATGTGACCTTGCTGAGCAGCAGCCATGAGCGGAGTGACACCATCGGCATCTTGATAGTTGCCGTCACAATTAAGCTGTGTAACTAAATAACGAACTACTGGGAAATTTCCAACGAAGCTAGCATTGTGAAGAGGGGTTCTGCCTGCTATCTTGAAGCCAGCAGGAATCTCTTGAAAAGGATCACAGCCCTTTTCTTCAACCAAGTAACGGACAAGTTCTACAGAACCTCCTTCAGATGCCAAATAAACCAATGAAGTCCCATGGCCATCTATGACACTGACATCATACTTCACTTCGTCAACCAGGTACTTGACGGTTTCCAAATTATCACGAATGGTAGCAATTTGAAGCAGATTACGTCCAGCTATTGACCT